>JASXSY010003345.1:0-52323 GCA_034509805.1 Sipha maydis
ACCTTCTGAGAAGAGAAAGTTGATAACGGGTTTAATCAAAGGAACATTAGAATAGAAGATATATGGTGATGTAAAGGAAACATTATTGGTAAGACATATAGTAGAAAGAGACTGCAGCTATGAAGGAGATCAGGACAATTAAGTAGTATATGGGAAGAATTGCATATAATAAGGACTTTATAACGAGTGTAATAAGGAGAATCATTCAAGGATAGATAAAAGAGTAAATCGAGAAACGATTGTGACCAAACCGGAGGTGAGAATAGGACATTATAATTTTGCACGAGATAGTATTGTGAAACCAGGGAAAGGATAAAATAGAAGGGCAGACTGAACGAAAAGACACCATACATTTTGGAAGTAGATTAACCCGTTTCCAATACCAGTATAAGTCCTTAATATTTCCATCTAATTAAATTTTGGTATGGATATATTATAATTCAATATAGGCACCTTGAAGTTATAGTATAAAGTCATAAATTATCACAAGATATATAAAAACAAATACCATTGTATTTTTTAACATTTCGCTGTTTAGTTGTTTTATACGTACTTGTATAAGATTATTTTATTATTCACCTGTTATACTATAATGTAAATACCATAATAATATGGTTCTTGCAATACAATTTCAAGATCTTATTTCATAACGAATTTCGGTAGAAATTACCTAGGTGAATATTGTTTTAGTAAAGCAATTATTAGAAGCATTCTATTAAAGTTACAAAGTTAACCCTTAATTTGGTATGACTTACACTTCATCATCATAATGCATATATTAAAAAAAATTGATATAGGTACTTATAAACACTGTTAAATAGGTACGAATCTAAGAATTACTAAATCTATACCCTACTTTTACTGTATTTTATGGTATCCTTGATATTATTAACACATAAGTCTTATACTCAGAGGTAGTGAAATGTTGTCCATACATAAATATGCTGTACAAAAACAAATAGATATATGTTATAATTTGGTTTAATAATAAAATGTATACTCTTAAAACTTCTAATACTCATAGATTCGATTTTTTTGTATTCATTTACTGAAAAACTATACAATAAAATGCATTTATATATATAATGAAAATTGAAATATTGTTGGACAAAATAATTTCAGATGATAAATTGTTTAAAAAAAAAAAATTATAACGCGTTGAAATGATCAGCAGTTGTTATAAAATACATAAGCTATATCAACCTATAAATACATTATAATATGAAACATTCTTGTAAATAATAAGTCAAATATTTTTTTTTAATAAAGACATAATATCGTGTGATTAAAATTATGAACTTTAGGACGAGTATAATATACATATATATGTATTTAAATGATAATATGCGGCTATATTGCTATATTTGTACAACAGTTTTGAGCAGATCCACGTATTTTCCAAAGGGAAACGTGTGTCTTTATGTACGCCCGTTTCCGCCCTTTTTCGGTATAACAATATCGCGGGGGCTGAACCGAAATTGTGTTACATAATAGTCGGTAGCCGTGTGCCGGTTGTTCGGACAGAATTCAAAAAAAGAATGAACGCATTTTTTTTTCTCTCTACATAATGTCATTCATTGACGACTTCGTTACATCGTGTTTCAATTTGCCACCGGGCACTTCCGGCCTTTACAACAACATGAAAAAAAGCATCTCGACGTGTGTTTGTGGGCATCACCACTATTATTTTGGACGATGAACTAAATTACTAGGGCTATAAACATATATATATATATATATATATATATATATATATATATATATATATATATATATATATATATACATACACGTATATATAGTTGTTACGCGGAGCTTATTCAACAGTAATGGGCTTTTTTATGAATACAAATATTATAAAAAAAAATGAACACATAATTATATGCTTCTGCGACAAATCGCATTGACTGCCCACGTGCACAAAATATACGTACATGTAAAGCCGCTTTAAAAAAATCGTCCGTTTTGCTACTGTAATACAATATAATACTCATCACTCAGAAAACATGTACTTCTATGTAAATCAATTTACGTGTTATTGAACTTTAAAGTTCAAGCTAATGTGAACCTTACCGAGTTCATATAACTTCATATTAACTTCATAACAAATGCTTTTTATTTTATTAAATATTTGAATGAATATTACAAAAAAAGGAAATATGGATAGTGTACAAAATGTAAATGTATTAATATGGTTAATTAAGTGAACAGAAACAGAATGAAAATTATCGAACTAATATTTATAGGATTGATAATATAATTATATTATATACCTAACATTAATATAAGTGTTCGTGTATTCGGGCACGTAGCCAGAAAATTTCTATTGGGGATCCAACAAGTTTGAACAACTACCACTGTATCATTTTCCATATTTTGTTTCCTATGAGAAAATTGTAGAGCCTGTAGAGGGCACTATTTGAGGGCACTAATTTCCATTTGGAATAATACCTATTATGAATAGACCGTATATTTAACTTTAAGATGACGTTTTCTACGAATATAAAATTTAATATAATAATAATATATCTATAAATACATTATATAATAAATTGTGTTATCGAATAGTCATTAGTGATGGCTCATCACAATATATTTATGAATGAACTATAAGCATAGCATGTTTTTACTAGGTAAAAAAAATGTAAATATTTATTTGAGGGGGATTTGAGGGGGATTTGCGGCTATGGGCCACAGTAAATTTGAGGAAGGCCCACCTTGGCAACGTTTCTTTGAGTATTATCGGGTATATTTTACATACAATCATATACGTACGAGTAAATAATTTAAAATGTAAATTTAACTGATATAGTATGCAATAATAACGCACATTTGAATAATTAATGTTTAAAAAAGTACATATAACATCAAAATGTTTTCAAAACGTAAAATATATATTATTTGTCCTTTCTATTGAGAATCCTTGTCCGATAGCATGCTATTTCGTATACTATTATAGGGTTAAACATATATAAATTGAGTTTAATTTAAAAAGAAAAGGTCAAAGAAAATATATTTTAAGTTATATTCGCGTGTTGTTAACAGCAATATGATACAATTCCCACAATAATGCATAAATAATAATTGCATCATTATGTGTATCTTTTCATGCTTAAAAGAAACTATCTATCTATATTTATATATATACCTACTTATTACTATATTTGTATTACTTAATACAATACCTACTTATTACTTTTCTATTGTTCTTCATATTCTATTATTTTTATTTAAATATGCACAACTGCAGCGTAAGGATAACTTAATATAATTTTCGTTTGTATTTGTATTTTTATATATATTTTTTTTTAATGATTTTCATTTCCAAAAGTTAATTAATTAATGAAATATTCATACTTTATCATCAATTTGTGAAACATATATTATTGTTACTTTGACGTGCAAAAAAACAGGTTAGTATATTATAAAGTAAACGGTAGACCGAACTAAATAAAACCAGATCCGATAAATATATACACAATTAATTTTCGTTTGCTGGTTTTGTTTTCTATTTGTTATACCGAAAAAAAAATTAAAATAATATATAATGAAATGTAGGAGTTTTTAAGTTTAATTTAGAAATATTTAATTATATTGATGAGTAGGTACTACGCGCAATAATAAATAACTAATTTAATAATAGCACAAACGATTAATCTAACTAATAATTTGCTTTAAAATGTAGATTATTACACTCGTTTGAAAAACATTTCATACAATGTATGTAATCGAACATCCGACTTAACCATTTAATTATTACTTCGATTTTCAGAATTATAAATCCATTAGTGATAGTTTATGTACGATTTTGTTAATTTAATGTTATACCCGTTTAATCGTTACCTTCATGACCAGCGTACGTAGTTTTAGTGAAATAAATACAAGTTAAGGTTTCTAATATTTTTCTAGGGAAATAAAATTGTATTATATTTTAACATTTATTTTTTCATTAAATTATTTTATATTTTATTTATTATATATATATATATATTATATTTTGTAATAAATTATAGTAATTACATGAAGATTAGTCGTTTCATACTAAAAATATATTTTTTACAACACTTTTATTTGAAAATGTTTCTTACTATAAGTAATATTATACAACACATGGTTAAATGTGGAGCATAGCACGGAAAATTAAAAAAATGTGTATACTTTTTAAATGTAAACCGTATACGCTTTACGAATATATAAAGTATGTTCTTAAACTTGCTACACGAAACACGAGGTTATAACACAATAACTATAATTTTTACTAATTAGGGATATTTAATTCACTCGGATTTAGTGGTATTTTTTTTATATATCTACACATTTAGTAAATATGCACATATATTATTATGAATACAACACAATAATAAAATGCACAACATAGTATGCATCCAGTTTTTATACTGAATTAAAATGCAAGTTTTTAAATAAACAGGCACCTCTATAAAATGTTTTATACAAAATTATTCAAACCAACCATAATACTGTTCAGTTCTGGAGTCTTGGGGTGTAAAAAGAAACTCAAAGGAGAATAACATGGTAATATTGGGTGTGGCAGAAACTGGATATCGTGTGTATACTGTATATAATTACTGTTACAAATGGAACATTTTGTTATTTAGCCATTGCCCGTTTTATATACATTATTTTTTATTATTTTCATTTTTATATTACTATATATTTACATCATACCTTGGAATTAAAATCAACGCCATTAAAGTTTCTTCGTTTCGCATTTTAACTGGCCATTTGGATTTTCCGGTCTCAGCCGGCCCTCGCGTACGTACGCGTAGCGAAAGGTCAACTGATTTGAATGCGAATTTCCATGCAACTTAATCACGATTAGCCCGCGGCGTGGAAACAAATTTTTGTCATAATCTTTAATAATTTGCATGAGCGGCTACACAAACCGCTTGTAGTACACGAACGGGCGTGGCGAATAAAAAATGTACGCATATTCAATGTTATATGATACTATAATATTTATAATATAGGTACGCATACAAATAATTTCGAAACAAATTTCATGTACATTTTTATATGATTTCAAATATAGCTTAAAGCAAATGTATTAAAGAATTTTTTTTTACTCAACTGTTAACATTAAAAATTATGAAATTATGAATATTTTATAACTATTTGAATAAATCTCAAGTGTTTTTTTTTTTTTTGTAATATTGCAAGTTATTTATATATTTATATTTTTATATACTCGTATTAAAAAATAGTTTCATACTTGATATTAATATGGATATAGAAATAGTTATTTTAAAACTGAAAAGTTGTGTAGCTAGAGAATGCCTAAACAATATTAGAAATCTGTGGTTGTAAAGTATTATAAATTTAAATAATAAAACTTTAAAAAGATTTTGGAATTATTAATTAACTATTATGAACCTTTTAGTTCGTTAAATCTTATACACAAGTAAAACTTTAAAATATCCACCGAACTCATTGAATATCTGCGTAATTATTCCTTATTATTTTCTTAAAATCAATTGAATTATAAATATTCTCTATACCATGAAGAGTATCGACAACTTTGAAATAATTTACTATAGATATATCTACAAAATGTTGTCTTATAGTAATTTAGTACTTTTACTATTTATTTTTTGGTCTATAATTAAATAAGAGTTAATAATTTATAATCTAATAATTTTACATAATATTGAAATACATCTTACCATATATAATACTAAATACTACTAATATAATACACACGTTATTGAGTGAAATTTTTCAATTTTAGAACTATTTTTCAGCCACAACAAATCATTGACATTTTAATTTACTATGCCTTATTTACAATCGACCATAAAAATTTACAAAAAATTATATTAGACAATATAGTGTCTTATAAGATTCAATCTATTGATTTATTAAAATGAGTTTTGTTAGTTATTTCTATTTTTTATTTGAACTTGAATAGAACTGTAGTATAATCCATCCTATATATAATGTATTAACTATATATATTAATTCACATGAGTCACTGCAAGTATTGCAATGTTGCAAGTATATTGTTATTTGTACGTTGTAACATTTATATAGGTTATGTTTTGTATTGCATATACCTAAACACTTACTGCGTATAAAGTATACGTTTAATACATATACGCTGTATATATACTACTAGTCCTTCCAACACTTTTATTCATAAAACGACGGCACACTTCCGGTTTAAGTGTGTGTACGTTTTTTTTCTTAAAAAAATTCTATTTAAACAACGGTTTTTAAACATTAAGCCTTTAAAAAACGTATGTAATAAGCCCCCTGCAGACCCCAGGTTACACCCCTTTGGACGGCTTATAAAATAAAAGGGTAACCGGAAACGCCAGTCCGAAATTTTCCTAAACGCCATTTTTCCAACGAAATAAAAAGGAACGGTTAAACCCGAACGGTGTAGTTTTACCCCATGGGCGTGTCTTTGATAAAAAAAAAAAAAAAAAAATTGTACTATTTCTCCATTATCATTAATATCATTGTTATTACTGTATAATACAAGTATTATTGTGTTTATTATACTATATACGGGGGATCCGGTTCCCCCGGTACGAAAACGGAGAACCACATTATGCAATAGGGCAATGTATACATGCGGATTTGACAAACCTTCAACCATCTGGTTGGAAAAGATCTAAAGATTTTTGTTTGGCCTTACAAGGTGACGAATATTTGCGTCGAACAAACGTACTGCCGAATCATCAAATGATATGAGATATATTTTTGTAACATACGGTCTTATATATACATACATATATGTGTGTATGTGTGTAGGCTCCTATATGTATAACAAGATATATGTGAATCGCGTTAAAATATTATTGTTACGTACAAGTTTAAGGCATTGTGTATAAGACTATAATTGCGTTATTAATAAATGTACACTACGAAAACGGTATTCCAAAACGTATTATATTGTAGTGAGGTAGTGTAAAATTCAAATTTCTATAAGACTAACGATGTATACATGAACGATTTTTGGACACATAGAATATCATATTATATTTGTGTGGAATAATTCAAGAGTACGTAATGTATATAAATGTTATTTGAAACAAATATATTTCAGTCACGTTATATATTATATTATGGGCAGTTCAAAGTGGATCGTACAAAACGAGATTTATTATTTTTTTCTCATCTTCTACATTCATGATGATTTATCTGGGAAAATTTGAAAAATATATTTAATTGTTACAAACTGTTGATAATATATTTATAAATTATAAGATTTTTTAAATTTCTGAGTATTTTATTTGACATAATTAAAATATTTACAGTATATACAGTAATAGATGCAGCCATGCAATTAATATAACCTATTAAGAGAATGGTGACGGACAGTTATTTTAGTCAAAACATACCCATCTTTTGACTATCTTACCGATTGATCTAATAAGGCGAAAATATTTTTAAAAACTGATTAGAATTCGTTATTATGTCTACTTGAGTTTAGTCAGTCCACTTTTCCCGATTTCAACCCCCAACAATTATAATTTAATTTGAAAACTTTGAAATTTTTGAATTTTGTAAACGTCAATTATTCGGAATATATATATAGAGAATTTTTAAAATTTAAGACTAGCCGATCCCAAGTAGACATAATAACGAACTCAAATCAGTTTTCAGAAATATTTTCAAATTATTAAGTCGATTGGTAGGATGATCAAAAAGTATTTAGTTTTAGTAAAATAAAACAAACGTCATATGAAATATATATATATGTAATATGGCGTATTTTCAATTATTTTGTTAGGGGTTTTAAATGTTTCTAAAACACAAGTGATTATATAATATAAAAAATTAATTTAAGGTATAAATTAATAATTATATTATTCATTCTATTATTTTTATTATAGATACAAATTTAAAGTTATTTACAAACACATAGTATGAGTTAATATTTTTTTTCTGCGCCTTTGTTAGAAGTCTATATGACTATTGAATCTTTTTTTCTTTTGCGGGGAGGGGGGGGTTGAAACCCAGAATCTCCTCCACCGAAAATACACCATTTTATATATAAGTAGTGTATTAGGTACTAATGCATATACAATATTTAACACTGTATAAATAAAGTGTATGAAAATATATTGATATTATAAACTTATTTATTTAAACATTACGTATACGATTTTAAATTAATGTATTGGTTCTTAGATGAATTTTTTTTCAAACTAACTCATTACAAGAATACCGTCTTAACAGTTTATATATACACATTAGATTTTATGAATATTATTCTACACTTCTATGAATAAGTCACTATATGATTGAAATCATAAATTGTTCGACACATTTTTCAATAAAAAGTTCAACCCACTTAAAATACAATATCGTAATAATACCTTAATTCTACGCAAGATGATAATTAAACTATTTAAGTATATACTAATACTTTTACTAGTACTATGTAATAGTATATAGTGTACATATATGTAGATATTTAAATACTTAAAAAATTAATATTTTCAACGTATATGGTGATATAACTATTTACTATTTAATATGTATAGTTTGGTTACATCTATATGAGCATATATCAACATCTATATGAGTTTATATATGGTTATGATTTTTTCATACCGGATGTTCGAAATGATCACACAATAACTATGAAACCCCTGAATTTTTACGTCCATCCTACATGACGCGTGTCTTTTTTTTATGGAGGAAACAGAAAACTATTTTTATGTTATTTAGATCCTCGCACGTATATATATATATAGGTCCTTAAATCTATACAAACATTCAGGCACAAAATGAATCTATACGTCTAATTTATATTATCCATATTCCTCATATTTTTTTTTTAACGCTGTATATCATAATTTCATCATCCAAACATATTTAAACAATATTAATTGCATAGGGTTGGTAAAATGTACACTCAAAAAAACGGTAATTGGCTCGTAAAATTATTTTTAAAGCCATAAATAAAAATATCGTATAAAATAACACGCGTCATCGCCAAAAAATTAATGACGAGTAAAAACATGAAAGAACTTCTTGAAATATATCTCCTACATCTATTTAATAATATTCATAAATGAAATTATTACTCTTGGTTCTAAACTACGCGTAAAATTAAGTATTTAAAAATTACTCTGTGTCAAAAATATCACTTTATAATAACCACATAATATATGAGTATGAGTTATATGCTTAAAAAAATGTCATATTTAATTAAAAATATTATTTATACTTATAACGGAATAATAATAATAATAATATTTATAACAAATGAATATTAAAAATATTTAAAAGTTATGAAATCACTTAATCACTTAATTTATAGACTTTATTATAGTTCAAAATTAAATGAAATAAGATATATTTTAAAACATGTGTCCTTATTATTCATAAATAGTCTAAAACCTTAAATTAATTAATTTTTATTTTAAGTTATAATTTAATCAACAGTTTTGAGCATATCCTAGTTCTCTTATTAAAGTCAACACAATTTGATAAAAATACAGTAAGTTATGACAATTTAAATTAATAGATACAGTGGTCGCCGCTTATTATAATCACGGTTAATGTTATCAATTGTTTATTGTTATCGAAAAGTGTAAGTACGGGTCGGATCTATACTTATATGTGAAAATTATGTCGGTTTTTGTCATCAATATACCGCATAATGTTATCAGTTTCAGCCATTTGAGGTCATAAAAACAACAATATGTACCAGTATATTTAACTTATATTTAACACATAACAAAATTTTCCGTCGAATGGCTCATAATAAATATAAAAATGTTTACACATATCTATCTACATCTACCTTTAGTTCGTCAATACAATACAGTTGTTGTCCGTCGACCAGTAATCACGTTTATAAGCATCAGTATCGCGCGCGTGTGTAAAAATGAGTGAAAATCGAAAAAGAAATGACTTAACAATTAATGAAGAAATTTCAATACTACAACGTTACGACAGTTTACAAAAAATGGGACAGCGAGAAGCAGCTATAAAACTACAAATTTCCCAACCGTTATTATGTAAGTTATTAAAAAAGCGAATTGAGATAGAAAATTCAGTAACACTTAATAAAAATCCAAGTATAAAGAGGATGCGTAGTGGGAAAGAAGAACAGGTTGAATCAGCATTATCATTATGGTTTACTAATGTTAGGAAAAATGATGCTCGCATTAATGGACCAATATTGCGTCAAAAAGCAGAAGATCTTGCAAAAAAAATGGGTATAGAAAATTTTATTGCTTCAGAAGGATGGTTTCATCGCTGGAAAAAACGCGAAAATATTGTATATAATCGAACTTATGGAGAACAAAAAGACGCGGATTTCTCATCAGCAGAAAATTGGATAAAAACTGAATGGCCAAAAATTATTTCAGAATATATGCCCGACAATGTTTATAATGCTGATGAAACTGGGTTATTTTATCGTGCTTTACCTGAGCATACTTATTTATTCAAAAATGAAAACGCAAAAGGCTGTAAAATATCAAAAGATCGTATCACTGTTTTATGTTGTGCGAGTATGTCAGATAATAAACAAAAACTTTTGGTTATAGGGAAAAGTAAAAATCCCCGTTGTTTTAAATCTGTAAAATGTTTATCAGTTGATTATTACGCCAACACAAATGCTTGGATGACATCAGTTATTTTTAATGAATGGTTAATGAAGTGGGATAAACAATTAAATAATAAAATCGTTTTACTTATTGACAACTGTCCTGCACACGTGGTTAATGTATCATTAAAACATATCAAAATCATATTTTTACCAGCAAATACAACATCGTTAATACAACCATGTGACCAAGGAATAATAAAAACCTTAAAATCATATTATCGCAAACAAATGCGGACAAGAATAATAGACAATATAGAAAATTCAAATGATCAACAACAAATGTCCGCTAACGAATTAGCAAAAAAAACCAACCTCTTAGATGCATTACATCTTTTAACAATGGCTTGGGACCAAGTAACAGATACAACAATACGAAATTGTTTTAAACATGGAGATTTACAAAAAGTATCGAAGAGGAGGAAAAAGAAGAAGAAAATGAAGAAATGGACTTAGATTTTGAAAATTGGTTGAAAATCGATGAAAATATACCTACTACATCAAATTTTACCGAAGACGATATTTTACATGTTTTATCAAAAACAAATGAACCTGATGAAATTGAAAATGAAGAAATTGCAGAGCTCGATACTGAAAAACCTCAAAGTTTTTTTGAAATGAGAGAGGCACTTCGAGTAGGGGTTCAACATCACTCATCAAATTTCGAACTGCATTACAAATACGAACATTTTATCAATGATCTTTTAACGGCACAATAAAACAGACATCAATAAAAAAATATTGTTCAAATTAGTAGTAGTTAATATGTATAGGTATATATATGTACTTACATTTTGTTTTATTTTTTAAACAATATTAAATTTTATATACCTATACATACTTTAAATAGAAATTATAAATTATTAATAAATTAAAATTTTTTTTTGTGTGTATTAAATTTGGTGCAATATTAAGGTATTTTTTTTTTTTTATTTAAAGTACGTTTTATTATTTTTTCAACTTTCGTTTAGTGTTATCAATCGGATTATGTTATCAGATATGTCCCATACTAAAGTGATTATATTAAGCGGCAACCACTGTACTTCATAAATAGATATTTTCATGAAAGATATTAGAATAAAAAAAATTATACTATAGTCATAAATTTACATAAATCAACCACAAATTATGTACAAAATATCTATCTCTGGAAGTTTATATGTATACAAAGTGAAAATCATAATTTCAGATATTTATCTAAACATTTTATAATATTTCGTTCAAACCTAAAAGATTTATTATGAAAAGTAATGCGAATAAAAATGCAATCAATATTACTTTTATTGTCGAACGGGTTAAACGGAACGTTATGTATAACCATGGTGTACTAATAAAATGTGTTAAAATATGCATATTGCTAGTTTAACACTTTGTGTTGGATAAAATTCTAAAACCTTCTACAATAGGTGGATGGATCGTCTGCAATACAGTATTATAACAGCTATAATTTTATTGTAAACCGTTCGTGTACCGCATTGCTCAATAAATATAATACCAATGAATAAATTTGTTTATTGTACACAGTGAACGTTGATAAGTAAATGAAAACGTTTTCCGCTGCATCCACCGGTTGAGATAAATGAGGGGCGTTTCCGAATGTATTTCCACGTGACTATAAGTCGATATTTGGTCGGGAAATAAGTGAAGAATAAGAAAAAAAATAAATAAAAAAATAAAAAATAAAATAAAAAACAAAGAAATCTGATATCATACCGTGAATTAATAATGAAGGTATAATATTATACACGCGCGCGGGTCCATGACAGAACTGGTCGCGTAGCCATCACGAAATTCCGGACTCCTCCTTAATTATGTGTACGTAATCGGCGCAGACGTGTATAAATATAATGTATGGACCGAGAAAGAGCTACGGAATATATGTATAAGCACATCATGTATATAACATGTACATACCGTTGCGCTTATAAAAATAATTCGTAGGTTACGTACCTACCCAGCCCGTATCAAATACCTGAACCGTTTTGAACATTTAACTAAAAACAGAATTATACTAGGTTTAATTTGAACACTGCAATTGTACGCGTATCAGTACATACATAAGCGTATACGCCGTGTGTTCTAATTAAAACAGTAATTGGTCTACAAGACCGCGTGCTTTCGTGTATTTAAGTTATAGTAAACTTTTATTGTCCTTGAAAATGGTTTGATTAATAATGCAATACTCGCAATCGTCAAGGTTTGAACATTTTAAGACATTCATAAGCGTATACAGTATAGAGGTCGTACGTATTGGTATTAGGTATCATTAGTGATTGAATAATTAAACTACAAGTATATGCCGTGGACTGAAATTATAATTCCACCATTGTTAAAAATGATGTTGAATTGCAAACATCCTAGTTTGACAAGCATTAAAGTAAAACGCTATACGTAATTAACAATACCTAGCATTTTATTATAAAATTGGGAAATTATGGTCTGTGCTATTTTTTATTTTTTTTATCAACATTGTTTTACTCAAAAATAAACACAATTAATATTAATTATGTTTTACATTATATGCTGTGCTAAGATATTACAGTTAAACGTAATTAATTTGTTTGGTTCATGATAGACACAGGGAGATCTGAGAATATTTGATAAAAGGTTAATTAAATAGAAATGCAGACTATAATTCAGACTTTATTGAGAACTGTCTTGAGGAAAAAAAGAAAGTTTTATCATGAACAAGAATATTGTGAATAAAAAAATGCATACGATTTGTGATACAAATTACGTATTTGTTTTTATCTGCACTGACCATACCATAATAATAAAGGAAATAGGTTGGAATATTTTCAATCTCGCATTCATACAGATATTCCTATATTCTAATTTATTTAAATGTTATGCTACATCGTGTTTTGTTCATTGAAAGAGCTACATCGTGAGAATTGTCGTTTTTAAATTATTCAGGAATCCTATTCTATGTGTCGATTATTATTGTGTTATCAACTATTGTTTGCAGAAATCTATAACTACGTTTATTTAGAAGAAGACTTTTTTTTGGTTTTTACAACTGAACCATGGATTTGTTTAAAAAAAATGTATTTTGCATACTATTATGCTTTAATATTAAACTCATAATGTCGATTTTATAGATATTATTAAATATAGTTAACATATACTATAAAAAATGTAGTATTTGATTTATACATTTTATTTAAAACCCAGATAGAAAAATATCCCAGAAGTATCATTTGTACACCGTTTATTTACACATTTTGCTTTTACTGCGGTAACAATCAACGGTAAAGTTTGAATAATCAAAATATATTAGCATTTTTTAGTTCTGCAAACAAAAATAAAATCTACACAGGATAATATTTTAATTTATTACATATAGATAGTAGTTTCAGCGAGTTCTGAGATCCATCAGTTGGTGAAAAATCTTTAGATATTTTAATGTTACTCTGTAGCCGAAACGTTTACAGAACAAATAACTTAATTATTAAGTAATTCGATATTGGCTATAGATTAATTAGTGAATGTAATCGATTATTTTCTTCGGTCTTATAAAAAAATATTATTGGAACTTATTGCTGAAAAATAACAGACCTCATACATATGTCGTACAGCTCAATTTTAAAATTAAAAAGCTTAAAAATAATTTTTTTTTTTTGTATATACATTTTTTCTAACGTTCAAAATGATACTCAATGCGTTACTTTACGCTGTTCGGGTTACATATATATTTTATGCTGTTTAAATTCTGGACTGGTGGTAGCACGAGTTCACGGTGATGTATAGCAGCGGGTCGGTCGGAGTGAGTGGGGAATAGCCGGAATACACACTGTTCCGTACAATATATTATATAGTGTAACAAACCCGACCGAAAAAAAAACAAAAGGGGAATATACGCTGTACAACAAACGTATAATAATATTATACGAGTGTATATTATTAAACAGTAGGTGGACCTTATACCGGCCAATCCGCGGCCAAACGGTCTGTTGGTTCTCGCAACGACGTTGCGACATGCATGCGACTCGCCACCACCGCTGCCGTCGCTGGCACGTCTATATAGGTACATGCAAACAGGTATGTATAAGTATCGAAGTATAATACGTATATCGTACACCTTTATTAAAATATCGTGCACACAAATGCATTTCGAGCGGAACGAGGACTTCCTCGGACGATAAATCGATTTTTCGTGCGTAGTATAGTACAATATACATAGTGAGAGAGAGAGAGAGAGAAAGAGCCATAGGTAAATAGTCTACATCGAAACCAATCAATGTATTTCCCAAACTTTATTCAACGCACATATTGAAGGTACGCATTTAAAACGCACGAGCATATAATATTAGTACATGAATGGACGATGGTGCCCACCAATGGAAAGTATACATTAATATAGATTCAATATGATCATAATTGCTGTATATTTTTTTTATAAGACTATAAATAACTATGGAATTAAATCGAATAACAGACGCACGGTTGAAACTGAATATGCGTTTCTATATAAAACCGTCGTATTTAACTGGTAACCGAATGAAGTACTGAAATTATTTTTATTAATATTTTTAAGACACCATAAGAAATTTAACTCGTGTACAAATTAAAGTGGAAACATTTGGTTTACATATGAACGCATAAATTATAATATACACAAATACCTATATATATAACCTCGTATATATATATTTATATGTACTCAAGTAACCTAAAATAATAAATACAAAGAAACTAACTAGACTATATTAAAATATATTTCTAGTAATATTTTCTTCCTATTTAAAAATATTAGAAAAAAAATTTAAAATTTTTACATTAATATTATAATATGTATATTATTATGAAATTTTGGTCTAACGGAAAAGATTTCTAAAAATATCTTAAGAACTAATATTTTCTACATAATATGTCTCTGTATAAAGAAATTATTGCTTATAAAATAAGAATATGCGTATATTTTATTATTAAGTTTACACCTATTACAGTTAGATAAAATGATTGAAAATATAATAATAAATAATCAATGGCATATATTGGAATTTTTTTTAGGGGTGTCTCGAGTCTTGGCAATATTTTATTACCACAAATATTAACATTGTTTCATCAAAAATTCATACCTGATTATAATACATCTTAATACCTTTTATCAGTGCTAATTTTCTTGTATAAAAATCTTAGAATTGCTACTTAAAATATTAATTATAACAAAATTATGACAGGAGTAAAGTATAAACAATTTGGCTGAATAAAATAAAACTAACACTTAAATTTACTGAGTATTTTCTCATATAAGTATTCATATATTATTTTAGATATAGTAAAAAAAAAAAAAAAACATTTAAATTTTAAAGCTTTAACCTCACAATATTAAATATTACTTGGTTACTTTCAATGCGATATTACGTCATTCGTTACAATATTTTGCGACACTTCAGTATTGGAGGGAGGGTTTCAACTCCTAAGACAACCTTCCTAAATACGCCACTGTAAATAATAGTAAAAGTATATTCATTTTTTTTTTTTTTTTAATCGTCATAATTGCACAAATTTATTCTAATAAATATAATGTAAATAAATAAATAATTTAAATGCATAAAAAATTAACAATTTTATGATTTCAGTTTTGTAAAGAGAACTTATAATCTATAAATATGTAATTTGGTTACAGCCAAACAAAATAGTAGGTATTTAAACTACTCTCATGCAGCTAATTTATGAAATTAGTTTTCAGACAATTATGAAATTATTACCATAGCATATAACAATGTCAAAATAACTGCAGTGTAGCATAAACTACAGTTATACTATACACTGCATACCCGGCCAAACTCAAAATTCCAAATTTTAATTACATGTCATGGGTATATGGTATAACTGTTAATGTTTGTAAGACTAAATCCAAACCTTAATATCTTCCTTATTCACAGACCGTAGTTAAATATTTTTATAATATTTAGGTTTAAGATTATAAAAATAATAATTCTTAGTGCATCATCGTAGACGAATTTTAGAATAAAAAATTAATATGACTCGTATTTCACACCAAATATATTGTCACCGTGGTCCCCACGCAATATGGAATAAAATGTTTTTATTATTTTTTTTATTTAACAGGATAATAATTTCACTATGTACAAAAAAAGAGGGTGTAATGTGTTTCCCATGAAAAGATGTAGACCTAACGGATGTATAAGCACCGGATTAACATGTTACCCGCTGTTTGGCACGCGTTTGGTGGACATTTTTTCCTTTTTGCTTACAAGCTCCAAGCCCCTTTTTTAGTTGCAATAATAATATTATAATATCTATATATATGAATGTGTGTATATAAAAAAAATATTATGTTAATCTTTTGTGCGTGTTAACTGAACGAAAAGTCATTAGAATAATCGATTGCAGTATTCGTTGTACATATTGTTGCGAAAACAATTTTCTATATATATGTATAATATATACCACGTGGACTCTGAATGTAATTTCAGTCTGCAACTAAAATCGGATTGAAAAATTACCAAGAAACTCGTGGACTTATTAGAGTGTATAAAATTATGAAGGGTTGATAAGTCGTGTTTAATCAGCTCATTAAGACGGCGTTGTGTTACACACGGAGAAATATTACATTACAAAAAGGGTTGACCCAATTAGTGTCGCTTTTGTTGTTCGAAGCACAACACCTTGAATTCAAAAGTGACAGAGCGTACGTTTACGGAATCTTCTGTATTTCTAAACGATTTTCGTACTAAGAGCTAAACAAATTCATCGACAAAAAATACCAATAACAATAGTAATAAAAAAGAAAACAAAAAAAAATAAAAAAAATAAACCATACGGCTACTTATTATATATAGTCTTCAGATGTCGTAAAAATCGTAAAACAAGAAAAAAAAGAGGTTCATTGCGAAGGACATATAATAGGCTTAATAAAATGTCTTATTAGGTCGTCTACGTTTAGAAAACGTATAATATTCTTTACGATATTTGCGGAATATCGAGAGTTTTTTTTCGTCTCATTCATCGTATCAATTGGTCGTGTAGAGTTACACGGACGACGGAGGCGTGGGAAGCAACACGATACTCTTTTGAAAAAACCCCTTTTCCAACCGATCGAAATGCATAAAGCGAACACAGGTGCAAATAAAATAACATTTTTTATAATATTTTAAACAATATATTTTGTTTCCGTTTTATGTTTTTTCCAGACAGTTGGGCGCAGTTCTCACAATAATAACATGGTCCAAACACATAAAAAATAAGTGTACTTAAAGATAGGACACGATTCTATAGACGTTGTGTTATTACGATTGAAATTATTGATTGTGTTTTTAACAATTTTTGCTATTTAAAAAAAAAAAATCAAAGTGCGTGTGTGTATAGTATATGCATACCTAAATTTATATGCGTATACACATGTATTGTTTAAATGTTTTACGTACAATTTTATATGATAATATAGCTGACAATTTATTTTACTTATAGTAAATAATTATACTATTAATCCTACACATGGCTAAACTTAAACTGTTTAATAAAATAAAACCATAATATTATTGAACACTTTAGTACATAGTCACTTATTTTTAACATAATTCATTTTTAATAAAATTTATTTTGTAATTGTTGACGGTATAATAACAATATATATTTATGTTTTATATTTTAATCATAGAATATAGTCTATGTTACGGCAAATTAATTTTTATTTTTTAGAATTATTTAAATAAATTTGAAAAAAAAACTATTAATATATAATTAATAAACAAATATTTTATGTATAGAAAATAGTTGCTCAGTCTGGAGTATTATTATATTTGTAGTAATGATTTTTTTGACTTTGTGTATATCTGATGGTGAGTTTTTAGTTTGAAACTAGTCGTGCTTAATAAATATAATAATACCCTAAGCCATTGATTAAATATACTCAATAATGTATTATATAATCATTGTCTAAGCTAAACATTTATTTATTTCTATTTAGTAGTATAATATATTTATTTATTTATTTATTTATACATTATGAGTTTTAACCATGTAATAATTTTTAATTTTTTATTATTTTATAAGATACCTAATAATTATAAGCGTGCATTATTTACCAGAAAAAAAAAAAGTTAACTCTGGTGTTAAATATTAATTATTTTTTTAAACATGATAGTTTTATAAATAGATACTGATAAAAATGTTTGGCAAAAATATTTATAGTACCTACTCCCATCAAATAAGATTTTTACGTTGATAAAAACAAGGGCTTATGATGTCAAAATTATGTTTTTTAACTAAAATTGTTTTTATTGATTTATTTGCATAATACTAATTTATTTTTAAAAATGAAATAATATAAAACAATAATTCCGTGTGTAAATCATTATGAAAACAAAATATTTTATACATATCTAATAAACATGTCAAAAATTGTTCCCATAGAGTTTCATTCAATACGATACTCTATACTGTACCTAAACGTTTACAAATATTTTATAATATACTTCTCTATAAATGAACACTACATATATATTTTGTATCTAATACAATTTTTTGCAGAACATGTAAATTTTGAAAAGTAAATGATGAAAATCACAATCATATATAATCGAATGCATTTTTTGCAGTGTAAAAATGGTGAATAGTCAAATAAGTTCATACAATTGAATGTGCAACCAGCATTCGATTTTTTCTTTATCCATTCAGTTATTATTTATTGGAAAACATTTTTAAAAACAGCCGTGACTAAATTTGTGCATGGTTTCCAAAACTTTTATGAAAAAAAAAAAAAAAAACGTAAAATTTGGTTTCACGAATTCAATACATTTCACCATCGCTAAACGATTTGGGCACATATATGTTTCTATATTTTAACAACATTTATCTTAATGCATAAAAAAAAAAAACCATGTAATAATTGTGATCTCCGCTGACGTAATTTATATTTTAGCACCCCTGATCCATATTTAGGAGCAGATGCGCGAACTACCAGAAGGTGATTTTTCCAAGTACCCGTGACTGATCGAGGACACACACACAATGCCTCCTCCATGACCAATCTTATTAGTTCCGTTTTAAGCACTTGACCTAAGTACACCCCATTGACTTTTTTTTCTGTTACTCGACACGATAGGGAACGAAGGAAAAATTGCCTACAGTGTACAAAACGTTTAGGGTATATTTGTAGCCTACTGTTATTAATAAACGACGTAAACCCATTTTTCGTAACCAATTCGCGAAATTCTACAGTTGAGAATCTTTAAAACCTTGCAAGAATAAATCTCTTAAAATTCTATTAGCATATAATGGCTTTGGGTAGAACTGTGTTTATTTTTATGCGTATTGTTGAAATACAATTAAATTGGATATAAAGGATTTCAGAAAAAAATGTATAAAAACAAAGTAAGATAATTGAAAATATTAGTAACAGTGAATTATGTTTATTATTATTTATTAATATATTATTTCATAGCATGGAGATACTGTACCAATAGAAGCATTGCTGATCTGAAAAAATAATAGGTAATCTTATTTTATTGAATTTTTATCAACAAATTGTAAATATTAACAACTACTATGAATGAAATGGTAATGTACCTAGTTTTTATTATGAAAATCGTTTATTATTTTCAAGTAAAATAAATATTGTATCGATACCTATTTAATTAAAAGTGTCAACAAATAATACCGTGACAACTGTAAACTATTATATGATTTTAAACTTTGAGTAGATGCAGTTGTTTAGTTTTAAATGGAAAAAATGACTACAACATATAGATTGTTAATAATGAAAGATTTAATGGACATAAAATTACTTGTGCATACAACATACTAATTATTAGTACTATTTAAATAGTATATTAAGTCAAAAAATGTTAATACGTTTTAAAAAATCTAGTCAAAATGTTACGAACAATAAATATTGAATCCATGTACGAATATAACGAGGAAATCAACATTTCTAAGCCAGGCGACACACATGAGAAATTTGTTTCTTACAATTAATCGCACGAAACATATTTCATGGTCAATACACATAAAACAAATTTGTTTCATAAATATTTTTTTCACCTACCCACCAGTTAGTTCACACAGCTCATTTTAGTTGGTTTAAAGATGTCGTCCGATGATGACATTATTGTTCTATGGTGGTTAAATCGAAAGAAGAAGATGATTAAAAAAAAAAGACGATACTGTGTGCATCCTGTGAACCTAATTAATTTAAAACATAGTGCTACTACTGTTGCAAACGAATTAAATCAACATCCTGACAAATTTAAATCATTCTATAGAATGAATCTCACAAATTACAAATTACATACCTATTTTACGTCGTGAACTGCGCGGGAGTTGTTAGTGAAATGACGAAACAATTACATATGAAACAAAACACGTTTGGTTTCATGAAACTTGTTTACAAAATATTTTTGAGATAACGTTTCGGAAACACCAGTGTGTGTTGCTCCATTTAAATACACGCGTTTTTAAGTAACGAAATAAATTTCCTTTTTCATGAAACAAATTTTACGAAACAAATTTCTCATGTGTGTCACCGGCCTAAGTGACCAGAAAACAAATTGATTTTACTTACAAACCAAATAGCAATAATATTCAAAATTTCACATGGCCATCCACCCTTCAATACTAAATTTTCTTTTATTAACAGTTCTTAATAATAAGCAACGCACGGTCTGGTAACTTTTGGTATTGTAATATTGTATTAGTGTGCAGCGTCGTAACAAATAAAATGCACGTTAACATTATCATAAAATATTACGGTCTATCCTAAATATGAATACCTATATATACATCAAACAATTATAATTAGTACTTACGGGTTGAATTTTTGTATTTTTAATTAATATCAATTTTTCACATAACTTATAGCTACTTCCTCACCGCGGGCATGTAGAATTAATGTAATTAATAGTACGTTGCAACATGTTTCGGTCGTGAGTCGTAAAATTCACCCCGTAGCGCGTTGCAGCGAACAAAAAATGTATGAAACACAGAACTGATGCACTACAAACAGACCGTACGAATGACCAGAATCGTTCGTACGTACATCTTCCAAAAATGATTACCTATACACTACAGATATCATTTATTTATTTATTATTATTTTTTTTGTTTTGTTTTGTTTTCCTTTTCGTTCGACTCGTTCGGCGGTAATTGACAAACGATATAATTTCGTGCAGGTAGCCACAATAGGTGTGCACCTCAAAACCTACAATTCCCACGGTCGTCCTAGTCCGGAGTCCCTCCTGATGACTGACATTATACGCGCGCATCGTACCTCTGTGCACATTTATCGCGTACAGGTGTCATTGCGAGCACGGCGTATGATAACGTTTGTCTTCGCGCTGCGGTACCGCTAGCTACGCGCACTTACATGCACGTACACATTGTAATACGCGTTGTGTGCACGGCATCGATAATACACAATAGGAATGTAAATAGGACGTCATGTCGTTGACGTTACACAAAATTCACCGACCGAATTATGTTATGCACATACGCGCGCGCGATTGACGAAACCGACACACGTGCCCCCAATTATCGTTAATGACCGTTGCCGCGCGTATAGGATTTGTAATTAACAAACACACATAATGCCATGTCCGGCGCGCTCGCGCTAGAGTGTGTTACAATGCGTACAAAGGTTCTAATGCGGTCGATTCGGTAATCAATCAATACACGAGACCTCGAAAGTGTCATATGCTTGCCCGGCCAGCGTGTGTATTTTTATACCACGAAATCTCGGAGAACGCCACGAAACGTGGTGCGGCCGCAACGCGATGCATCGTTCCGTTTTAGGCTAGGTCGAAATTGTTGTATATGGCGAACGAGAGTGAAAAACACGTTTTTGAAGCTCCTTTATGTGCTGTGCCCGCTGATTTTTTGAAACCGCGCGACGCAACGGTCGTTTACAGTGACACCATTATGTGTACGGTTTCGTTGACATTTTAGTTTTGGAAAATTAACTTCCGACGGACGATCGTCGCGGGAACGGTGCGGTAACGTTGGAAGATCGACGGTGGATACGAATTGTTTTTTAAATTCAAATGTTTTACCAAGAACTGGAGAGTCTTGCACTGGCATTATAATTCGTACTTTTTGTTAATCATTTAATCCGCATTGTTGATATTCACCATTATTACCTTGAAAATACACATGACCTCTTGTTATTATATAAAGCACAATTGTTAATGCGAAAACAGTGGATAATGAAATGAGAATTTCATGCATAAAATATTTATTTTAAAAGCTATCATTAAAAATATGTTTCATGGGATATTTTTAATGGAGATACAATGCCCGGTGCACTGCAAATAATAGATAATGTGTGTACGCAACACGCGTATCAGCTCTGCAAAGCACTCACGAGTCCTTTCAATACGAATTAAAAAATATAAACTTGAGTTAGATTTACAACCTCATTCTTCTATTTATTTAATAGGTCTAGACTATTATTAATTCATTAACAATCATTTATTTTTTACGTTTTAAAAAATAAGATGCATTTTATTAAATTTATGACAATTTAAAAAAATGCTAAAATCACTAAACGAAAACAATTTGCAATAAAATAGAAACCAATATTATGCTCATCAATTAAATCAGTATATAAGCTACACATAATATGATAAAATACATTAGAAAAAAATACGATTAAGTTAATTTTATCGATCATATTACAACACAAGAATTATTAAAATGTAACGTTTATACAAAAAATATTTAAATCCAAGAAACTTGTTAGTAGACCCTATGCTTTTGAAATGTTATAAAAAAAAACATATAAGTCAGAATGTTTTTAGTTTACAAGGCATAATATATTTTTGAGATTTTTTTTTTTATTCTATTTATTATTTTTAACACTTTAAATTTGATAGTGCCAACGAAAATTGTAATCGTGTTTAAATATTGTTCATACTTCTGTAACACGATAAGTATTGTATAAAAAGGTGCGAAATTATACTTCCAAACCTCTAACAAAGTATCATTGGTACAATGCACTGATGAATAAGTGAGTTAAAAAAATGTTCACTATACTTATCAATACAAAAACTGTACTTGACACCCAATGACTAATACTATTGAATATTAACTAATTTATATTGTACCTGAATTCTCAAATTAGTTTATCGTTTAGTATTATATATAGAAAATAAATGTAGTTTTACGTTTTAAATTCAACCGTAAAGGTGGTCATAGAGATTCTAATATTATGTACTATAATTTAATCAGTATATATATATATATATATGTATATATAGTACGATGTAGCTACATCATGTATTAGTGGCACATGGAAAATAATTGTACGTGGAGCCTCATTAAGGGGCATTCGTGGACTCGCATGAATATTGATATAGTTAGACTATGGCATACACAGGACCCGCAAAAGAATATTCCATTAGTGGCTAATCAAACGCGTATTATCGATGTTATGACATATGTGATGGATCACGGGACCAAATCCGCCTATAAAGCGTCCCTGTGCCTTCAAAAGTCTGACCTCGACAGATTTACCAGATTTTTTTTATTATTCCATGTCGTAAAAACCTATAGCCGGAATAATGTTTTAGCCTAAGAACCTGGGTTGTGCAGGATCACAAACACAGAAGCAGTTTCTTCGAGTTGTCGACCGACACGAACGTACAGTCGTACCTATCCATATCACTTTTTATATCTAGCAGTTGTGTTCCGCCGACGTGCAGCAGGTACCTCCTGTGTATTATGTGCACGGACTTTGAACGGAGAGAAACATTTTTATTATACACACAATGGACGTACACACACACACACACATTGCCGCCGGACGCAACGGCGTGTATTGTGGTAGGACGGTCTTTATGTTTTTAATTCCCTCGCTCATTCAAATTAATAGCCGGCGGAACGTTTAAATGTTTTCGCCGGCGTAGACCATTGATTAGAGGTATAATAATGAGATGTTGGAACAAAAAAAATAATAATATTTTTGAACGCGCACACACGACACACTGCTTATATGTGTATAACGTGCACACACGTGTTGGGTACCAGCCGCGCTCAGAGAAGAACGAAAGGAGAGAAAACATATGAAACGAATGAAAAAACACGCGTGTATACATTACCGTTCGCGACACGCACGCTCTTTTGTCCGTAGCTAATATAATAAAAAGTCGATTATGCGTGTGTGTTTATATTTGTATACGAGATGAAAATTATTGTTATTAATGAGCGTCGGTCAGTTGTGTCTCCTACGGTCTTTGTATATATATATTTTTTTCATTATTATAATTATCGTTACACTAGTGCAGGTATACAATATATATATATATATATATATATATATATATATATATATATATATATATATATATATATATATGTGTGTATTATATTTATACGACATTTGGGCCGTCCGCGTGTACTTATTATATTATTATTATTATTATTATTATTATTATTATTGTAATTATTATTATTACATCGTATACCTATACTTATATACACTCGCGGTAGCTCCGGCCGGACAGTGTGTGTATGCATGAATATATACGTATAATTAACTCGCTATACGGTCACCGTATGTGCTTCAAATTGATTTTACCCCAACGATCTCCTCTCCCTCTAATAAATTTTTTCGTTCTGTCCCTCTGTTTCCATTATTCGGAAAATCGTTCGTTTTCCCTACACAGCACACATGTATACATTTCAGTTCATGATCTTCTCTCTCTCTCTCTCTGTCTCTCTCATTCTCTTCACCCATTACCATCGCTCAACAATCATCTCTGTCTCTCTTTGTCTCCAACATGCGCTTTTACCCACTTTCTCTATGTGTACATAATGTTACGGGTGAAATGCTTATTAAATGTATTGTCTGCGCATGGTCCGCAAATCCTCATAATTGACAGCCGATTCCGTCCAATTACATATCAGAACGTGATGCACTCACCAATGCCGTATTTATTAACGACCGCGCAGGAAGTTTAGATTTCTTTCATTGCTCGAAATAATTGTTTAAGTGCGTTATTTTCAAATTATCATTGTGTACATTAACGGTAAGCGAATATACATAATACTCCGCGCAACCATGCGCATTTCGTTTTGATAACTATGATTAAACTATGCGATTTCCTCCGAAACATAAACTATAAGCTCTAAGTTATTCGATATTATTAAACATCCTAGTACACTGTGCTATGTAATCAATTAATGGATCGAATACCAAATAAAAACGAGAAATTAAATAACTTTATATAGACTATAAACAAATTAAGATATTAAATTATATACTTTTTAATTCATAAATTATTCAATTTTTTTAATTTTTTTTTTTTTCATTATAATGAATCAAAAATGTTTAAATATTTTATTGTACTTTTCAGAATGAAATCATCCACTCTATCTATTCTAAGTAATAAAAAAATAATAAAAATCTGAAATTGCGGGCTAAAAAACGATTTAATGTGATATTACAAATTACAAAACAGTAGTTTAATAAATTAACATTGTGATTAGTTAATAATTTTTAGAATGTATAAAAACACCTATACAAAATAATTACAAGAGTAAATAATTTTTTTTTTTTGCTGTATAAAATATTCCAAATTTCAAATCACATGTACCTATTATACTAATTAATGATATTCTGAATAAATTATGTCAGACTTTTACATAGATTAATTGATACATTTGAGAGACACTGAAATATTAACATAAATTACATTTTTGTATTGTACAATATAAAAATAAAGTAAGGTTAGGTAAAAATGTGTTGTTATCGGAAAATTTTAAAATTATTTACCATTAACTAAATATTTTGTTTAATTAATTTTGGGAATTTAAGATATCGCACACAATTTAAGTGAGTAAACTCGAATTAAATTTACTAATAACGTCAAACAAATTAGTAAAAATTATCAACTATACACCGTTTAACTCCATTTAGTGAAACAAATTCACCCACTTTTCATTATTATGTATTAATATGGGTTACAGTAGGCGGAATAACTTAAAAGAAAATGAACTATTCTTTATGCACTGGTATATGTGATAAATGAATAAATCTAAATGCAACTTTTAAGAACAAGATTCTACACAACTAACAAAGTAGGTACAGAGAGTACACTACAATATCATATCATTCTATTTTTTTAAATTAAAAATACTATTACAATGAAATTACCTAAATTATGTATTCGTCAGTGAAATAAGCAGAGAAGAAGTTTAAGGAAAAAGGGTATTCAAGTTCACAAAATAAAACCAATAAAACCCTAGTTCAGCGCAGGCAACGAGAAAGGAGAAGGAGGGAGGATTCTAATTGACGATATTTTTACTAAGAATTTACCTAATTCTCGTCAATAAAAGTTAAACTTACTTGTTTATACTTAGTTATCTATTTTAATTTTAATAATACCAATTTTCTTGATTTGACGTCTTTATCTATTGAATTTTCGCTCATTTTCCATTTACTGTCGATTATTGTTGTACATGCAGCTATTGATAGAACACATTTTTACTGATAAGTCAGGAGTTCAAGCTATACAGACATTTGTTGACATTTATTGATTTGCGATCCTGATATTTTTGATCATGGATATTCCAACGTGAATTTTTTATTGACTTTTTACCTAACATAACATGTACTCGTATATTTTGAACTCTTCCCTCTTGGACAATTCCTGCGCATGAGTTTGGCTCAGCGATTCTTAAAATTAGTTCCGTGGAACCTAAGGGTCCGCAATACGCAGGTGAATATCGAGAGTAGTAATTATAATAAACAACAATCATGAACTAATTTTAAAATATTTTTTTGTGTATTGGTTTTTTAATGAATAATTAAAAAATTGAGATTAAAGTGGAATTACAGCCATGGGGTTCCGCGAAAATACCAATTATATTCTAAGGGTTCCGTATTTGTAAAAGTTTGGGAACCGCTGCCCTAATTTATATTATTAAATTATTTTTGTGTCGGTACACTTTTTAGTTTTTTTTTTTTTACTGTTTTATTTTGGTTTAGAAACGAAAATTGTATTTTTATTTTAATCTGACATCAGATTTATTTATATGATACGGTAACGAAAAAATTTAGTTTAACATTAAAAGAAAATATTTTTATGAAAACTATATTTGTTTACCGTATTTACGTATTATATTTTTATTTTTGAATATATAATTTTCTTGTCATGATAATAAACATTCCATATACTCGTTATACGTATACGGTTTAACGGAACGGCAAAAAAAAAACAAATTTTATAGTTACCTAACAATATTTTTCACTAGAAAATAGTCAAATACTTTAGATTTTGTTATCTACTATAAATTCTGCAGTAGTCAGCATTATTATTACCGTCTACCGGCCGTGTCATTTGTTCGTTCAAAAATTCAAATGAACACACAATTATTTTTAAATATTTTATACGTATAAGTATATATATATATATATATATATATATATATATGTATGTATTTATGTATGCTGAGGACATAGAATGACATTGTGTATAATACTGGGAGTGTTATCGTATGCTCGTATAAATATTATACTGAAAGTTTTCAGGTTCACGTAAACGCCAATCGGGCGCCGCCGAAAATATACATTTTCCTTTGGAGTTTGCATGGCCGTCGAATAAAATATACATAGTGTGTGTGTTCTATAGGTATACACGTAGGCCACGTGGACGCGCGCCCACGCGCTCGCGTTTTCGGTCGGTTGCCTTTGCCGGAGGCGAAACTTTCCCCGTCGTCGCCACGTGACACGAGTCTCTAATGACAGATCAGACCACCGCCGTTCCACTTTGTCCCTTCAAAAGCCGTTAACCTTTGCCGCATTAGATTATTCAATTTGTCGTTCCTCCGTACCTCAACCCTTAGTCCCCCGTCACCGTCGACTCCTCTCAACGGTGTGTACACAAGGCTAATCATCGAACCCATTCAGCACGGATTAGCGTACGCTCAAATGGCGCAAAAATAAAGCCACGCGCTAACTTCCTCTGCAATGCGAGTACAGAGCAATGTATAAGCCATACATAATTTATACTACGTCGTCGTGTTTATACATATATGTTACACAATACTATTGCTTTGAGGACTACGAGCTGTGGAGATCAACGTGTAGAATAAACATGTAATTCATACATGCAATAATAATAGTTGTAGTAGCCATTAGAATAATTGTTGAAATGTAATAATCTTATGTTGAAATTTAAGTAAATAAAAAAAGTGAAAAAATACTATTACTCGCCAGTATGCGCTCAAGTTTATTCGTGTATTGCTACATTTATTATAGATCCAGAATCACCAAACGTCCCTGGAGTGATTTGTCAACATGGTATTGTCAAATACGAGTTTGTTCCTTATCGAACATTAGGAGTTATAAAACTGTTATATGAAGTTATATGAAACTGAAACACACCATCGTCCAGATTCACGCAATTTTCAATTTAATCGATATCATTGAGAACAAATGATAATTAATAGCTAAATACGGGTTTTTTTTTTTTAGTATATTTTATAAGTATTAAATTAATCCAACTATCGATGTTTTTCGGGAATTCGTACTGTGGTCAAACGACCACCGTTTACTATTATTTTTATAAAATAAAAGTATCAAATAACGTATGTATATTAAATCGCAAGTATGTTGTACTGAACAAAAGTATTGCGATAAAAGTAATTTTGTATGAAAATACCCAGGATGATGTCACTGTATAGGATACGCTGTGTATTATAACACTATATTGAACAGCAAATGCTGTTCTAATAATTAAAGTGATTAAGTAATAACAACGAAATGCAATAATTTACGTATTCGATTAAATTTCAGCAAAAAATCCGTTCCGGTTCATAGTTTATTTTAGAAACTCACGAAAATCACTATTTATTGACGTCAATATACCAAATGAGCTATTAACGTCATTGACTATAGCCATAATCGGCATTGACTGATTACAATCGTTTCCGTATTCGTACTCGTGTACATTATACTTAAACGTATAGATACACATTACACGCACACAAGTAATTTGCTTACCATCCACATTTTTACAATATGAGTAAATGTGATACTCAATATTATTAACATTTTAAATCGCTTAAGCGTATTATAAACTAGTTTTAAATTTTAAACGCTGTACAGAGTTAGCTTCACCTTCACCTTTAACTTCTTAATTACCTATTCACCTACTATGAATAATGAGACGTGTTAACATACACACACACATTTTCAATACGCAACAGTTACCATGATTTGAAATTCAATATTTTTCCAAAATGGTTACAATGAAATTCGTTTGATTTTTTATTACATTATTGAACACGGAGTACGTTAGAAGTTTCCGGTGTTATGCATACTTTTAAAAACAATAGGTCGACGGATGACAAGTATATCCACTAGATAGCGCTGTATGAACTCAACCAGCGTATTTCATATTCGACCAACACTTCTAGTTCAACACATGTAAGTTGTTAGGTACGATTTGTAAGTTAATACAAATACAAATACCTTTGATATTGATCAAATATCATTAAAAAAAGTTTTAAAAAAATAGATCATTGACAATTTCTAAAGCTGTACGTTGCATTTGATGTCGAGCACTCCTGAACATAATCTCACTGGCTCATTCATGAATTTGAAGCACTAAAAGTATAGGTATACGCAGGAACGGATCGTTCTTTATGAAAAAACTATCGGGGTCACACACGCGCGACGGCTCGGGATAGTTGATTTTTTATTCACTTACACGTCCTGCCGACGACAAATGTCACACATCATCCCGATGACGTTCACCTTACGCGCACGCAATGATCTCCACCCTTGTTTGCACGATGCGAATATAATACGTGGTACCGTAAACATTGATGATGATACGGGAATAATCCTACTCCTGAGCAGCGGATTATCGGCCGGCGCGCAGTGGCCGACACGCCGGGGCTTACGGACGGTCGGGAGTTCATGAAAACTTCACAGATTGTGTACGGCGTGACGACGACCGTATAGCTGCTGCGCATTGTACGACGTGCCGACTGCAGCATCCCGAACGGTAAATGGCGTTAAACTGTTACGTATATAATATACATACACACGTATAATACGACACACGCGGAAAACAATCGTATCCTGGAGGGGCGGAGGGGTGAATAATGGGCTTTTTGGCCACCCCAGGGGTGTAAGAAAGGAAAAAAAACGTCACTATTATATTTTCCAAGGGGGTTGCCGTTTGCGTGCACATAAACACACATACACACACACACACACACACACACACACACACACACACACACACACACTCACACGAGCGCGCGCGACGAGTATAATATGCGTTCGATTTCGACACAAAGGAGAAATCACGATCGCGTTACTCTCTTCCCATTGTGTCTGACAAATTCGACGATAAATTACGACCGTTTACCATTTTTATTATCATTTGTTATTTTCATATCGCGTCCGCGAACAAATGTTTTGTGGCTGCCAATCTGCAGCACCGGAGGCTATTGATTTTTAAACGAGTCGGATTTTTCTCCCTTATGTATACATACACCACACCGTAGAAGCCATTTTTTTTTTTTTTAACCAAATTGTCTATTGTACACGTTGTGTGAAGTAACCGAGAGCAAAGTAAACCAAAACTATTATAGTATTTACGTCAAACGTTCTCACTTACCGAAGTTGGCGTGTCAAATCATTTAAAACGTTAAACACAACACCACTTGATACTTTAGCTCTCTTTTTTTCCGGTATTTGTATCGAATTATAAAAATAATTAAAAATAATATAGATTACTATTCCAATCGACTTGGACGATTAATAATGTAAGCACATAAATAACAATAAAATAAAAATTAATTTAATACGAGAAATAAATAAAAGAAACTGAATACATCTACTCGTATCTTATTAAGTTTTAGTTTACGTCAGCATAATTACAATCAAAATAAAATTATTATTTTAAATAATCGACTGAAAATGAAATTCAGTATTTAGAAATTAATTGTTACGATTCCCACGTAAAATGTGAAATACATAATATTAATATTATTATAATGTAGTATAATATTTGTATTTAATCATTTATTACTGTACTAATATTACTCATTGAGTCAAATTTAATAAAATATACAATATACAATACATATAATAACTATTTACGTTTCTACTTCTTCAAACTCTATACCTATGTATCACATACTTATTTATACCATAAATATTACAATATAATGGTATAGGGCGGTTTATGTTTTAAAGCTAAGCATAGAATTACATATTATAGTATATTTATGTTTATTTTCCTGATTTTTTTTTTTTTTTTTTTGATTTTTTAAGAATAATAGCTTATTTTTTGAAACGACTTCTAAACAAAGTTGGACAACGGCCGTGTTAAGCATTAATAATTGATGTCAAGTGAATTTTAAATGAACAGTGACAGAACGTTTTCGGTCAACAGATGTTTTTCTTTTTTTTTTTTTAAGAATTTTTTGTAATATTCTTCAACAACCGTTCAAACACGGAATACACGTTTGCTTTTTTTTCTCTTTTCGCTTTTTTCACCCCAGGACGTGAATAAACAGTTTATGTACCTCGCGAACACCGTGATTTATTTGATAAAAAGCACAATGAACCCACACAAGGAGAAAATTATAATAAACCGCAATATTAGCGAAATCCCTTACAATGTTTACCTTTTTTTCATCCTCCGTCCCTCGCGGCGTTTATTTATTATTTGTTATTGTCACTCGACTTGTGTACACATTATGTTCATGTTATTAGCAGATTACACGTACCTGCGGGACAACAATGTTAGCTGCCGATTATGTATTTTTACAAAAATGAACTACGTCGATTATATTGTGACCGTAGCGATATAATGAGACACATCATGATAAATTATGTTTTTATTGTAACCACTCGTGTCAAAAGCCATGTATAGTAATGTATATTATTTTTGTACACCGAATAATATTCGTGTAATGGTCCGTCATGACGGTCAACAAATCGGTTGCGTCTGTACGGTCTTATAATGCTTCTTGTGAGAATAACTGGAAACAGTGATGGAAAACACGATATTATTACGTACCATTGAAACGTTTGACCAATTGTAGGTATCTGTAAACGGAGGAAAAAAAGAAGAATTCCGAAGTGACTGCAAACATTTTTTTACGAAAAATATTCACACAGTGAAAACTACAAAAGCGTTTGAGAATAAAAACGATTTTGTCCACGTGGAAAGAAAATATGTTATGCTAAATATGTTAGAACGTGTGTAGTACACGTTAGTGAAAAATTGTAATACTGATAAAACTACTATTTTTACATGGACCTCCTTAGTTATACTCGTACACCAGCATAACGATCTTGCAACTGCGTGAAATATACCGTTAAAAATGAGATGATAAATCATCAAGATGATGTACAGCTGTTGAAGTAATTTTTTTTATTTCGAGGTCTTGGAAACGCCTCTAGGAAGACCGACTATTCGGAAATTGTTTAATATGAGGTACTATTTTACGAATGTGTTTGTCAATTAAGAAGAGAACATTCATTTATGTGTAATCCCAAAAATAACTGTGTATATCTATACAAACTGTATAGCTTAAATTTTTATTTTTATTTATTTTTAAATCACGAGGTGAACTTATACTAAACAGTTTCGTTACAACTATAACATATAAAACAATTCACTTGACATAACATTTTAATTTACATTTTTTAATACGATTATACCATAAACTGCTCATGAATAAATTAATACTATTTTTAAACATTTAAAACTGTGTGTGACTTACTTTTTTAATAAAAGCATATGATGTGAAGATTTAAAAAGTTATTATGAATGAACTGAAAACAGACAACCATATCATACATTTATATAATATTTCAAAATTGATTTAAACAGATCATCTAATTAAATTTTATAGTAGCGTACAGTGCAGAATAATCAACTAATATTATTACTTAATTGTAGATTTTATTGATTACTTCTTTTGTCAAAACAATTAAATTATTGTACAAATGTTGTTATGGATTTCAAACGTTATTTTTAATAAACTAAAAAAAAAAAAAAAAAAAATAATAAAATTTGAAAATAAATAGTACATCTAGTTGTACACAAAACATTATCTTCATTTTGACATGTCGTCTCTTATGTTATAATTGACATTTCGTCTATCTTTTGTGAATAGAAAATATAGATTTCAGGATTTCGTTACTGGATGACAAATTCCAATGGTCTTCAGCGACTATATATTGAGTAGATTATCATTAACTATCTTACTGGTCTTACAATGATGTAAAAGAAAACATGAACGCGATTTAATGAATATATATTACTGGCGGTATATTATAGTACTATTATAGGACTTGTTAACAGGCAGTTCAAAAATAAATTAAAGTTGTTCCCCTGCCCGTAAGCCAAGCTCATACGGTTTGGTGTTTTATAAAATTAACCGGATCGTCGCCGCCGATGTGCGAATGAGCTCGAAAATGTATTGGAGAATTTTAATGGGACACCGTCAGCCGGGCCAAAAGGAATTGAAGACACATGTTTCGTCGTTCTTGTCGTCATTTAGAAAGAAAAAATAAATCCGACAGATCGTATAAATCGCACACCGTTTACAAGTCGACACCTCCGAAACACGGGGCTACACGGACGACATAATAATTCATTCATACAAAATGGGTGGACACAATTTTTTTTTTAGTTTTTTAATGTATAGTGCGTAGAGGCGTAAATTCAACTACGAAGTAGTGGTGCATATTTATTATTTAGCATTATGATTAGATAATAACAAAGCGGTTACTTAAATACTGAACCTCAATATAATAGTATACTTACTAACCTACGTAGTAAATCTGCATTGCAATAAATGTGGTAAAAATTAAAACGTGTCAAAAAGGATACTGTTATGCTGTGTAAGTAACCTCATTGATGATTTTCGTTTTTTTTTCTCTTACAATATAACATTATTTATAAATTACCAACTTTATCCAAAGTTATTTGAACATAATATCCTTCAATGATTAAGTATTATAACTGGTTTATAGATTGCCAAACATTTGTAATTTAGATGGTTCTATGTAACATAATGGTTACATTGAAATTCATATGTAATACAATAATGTTATGTGCATGCAATTACGCTATGCGATGCATTCAAAATGTTCAGCAAAAATTGTTGTTACCTAGAAAGTGATTTAACAATTTAATTTCTTACACAACACGAGTATATTTTACACTGATATAAAAATATGTGTGTAAAAGTGTGAGACGTGTTTAAATTGACAAGTAAAATATTTAAACACAAAAAAGTTAATCGAGTTGATTATGATGAAGTAGGTAAAAACATTTTGAGTTAATTAGTTCATCGAATTCTTGAAAGACGTTTGTATAAACTTATATAATAATTACTCGTTAACTTATCTTATTGTAAACAACTGGTGTTAAAATAAAAGTTGTTTAAACTTGAACTGTATTTAATTATGGTATATTTATTTCGTGAACTTCTTTTCTACAATTTCAACGAAGCAATGTATAAATCTGTTTATTGTATACAGCCAAACCTCTCTATAATATGTTTCAATAGTCCCGGTGAAAATAATATATAAAAGTTTCCTCTCTAAGACGGAACCTATACAAAACGGAAATGGACGATTTTTGTGGCCCAATTAGTAAAAATACTCTCTGTTAAACGAAAAATAAAATTATTTAAAGAAGAATTACAATTATGTATTGTGTCTCTGAATCACAACAAATCAGTCAAATATTAAAAACTGTTTTTCTAAATTATAAAAAAAATATAATTATGTTTTTTTTTTTAGTTCTTAGTTTTAGTTTTTTAATATTTAGTATTAAACACGAACACATTTAGATATTAAGTCATACATTATAATCTTAATAAATAAATCAATACATGTACGTTATGCGCCGTATTTACCTAAAATATAATTATTTAATACATACATTACACATACCGTCTTGAAACTAGATTTTTTTCCCTCTCTATGATGGAAAACTTTTTATAACGGAAAAATATTTAGTCCCGAGCAATCCCGTTATAGAGAAGTTTTATTTAATTAATATTTTCAAATTTAACTTATCTATACTGCTAAGATTGTTATATATATAAAATAGAATAGCATCGCATATATATGTTTTATCATTTTAATTCGACCAACATTCGATATTAAAAATAAAAAATAATAAAGATAATTGATGATCTATTTTGATCATCAATATTGGAAAAAAATCTGTTTTACATTTCAAACTGAAAACATACACGATTAATAAAAAACCTATACGTTTTGAATGCGATTGCCAATAAGAAAAAATCTAATTTGCAGTCGATACGAGACCGAACTAATATGCAATTATACTTATAGCCGACGGAATTAATAAAAAATAATTGAAAAATGTGTGCATGTTTGATGATGTTACATTACTTTTACCACACTATGTGTGATTTGAGCAACTATGAGCAGCAAAATATGAAATCAACTTTTTTTTTATTGATCTCATGGTCATTAATTTATCATTTTATATGTGGATTTTATCAATAACACTAGTTATTGAGTGTTACAAAATAATCAAGATAAAGCAAATAAATAGATTAATAATCAATAGTTTACATAAAGAACTTCATTGAAATATACAGAGATAGAGGTATTGATGTTGATTTTAACATTGATTTGTTTTTTAATAAATTTTGTTCCTTGGTTGGTAATGGTATAGTAGTACTGTTTTGCACTTAAATAAAGATAAAACAAGGAATAAAGGATATCTGTAATTTATATTAGTAAGATAGTAAAATAATAGGTTCAATAGTTTGTATTTTTTTTTCTATAATTGAGAAGAATTCATTATGGAATTGTCATTAACAAATTTTAATTAAATCAATTTTCAAATAAATTATGCATAATAAGCAATAATACAGAAAATGATAACTGTTATGTTCAACATTAAAAATAGGTTGTAAAATCAATTTTTATTTCAGATAAAGCCACCGAAGGTCATTAGCCTGCGAGCCTAGTAGCGTATAAGCATATTAAATATGGAAATTCGAACTAACCTAAATTATTGCAAAAAAAAATATACAATTATTATTATATATATATATATATATATATGTGTGTGTATATGTATTATAATTATTATTATCATTATTACGTTATATAATATATATATATATCATTTTTACGTAATTATTATTTTTATATAATAAAAAGTTAATACATAAAAAGATCCTTTTAAAGAAAATACTTCAAGATTTTTATTATAACAAGTTCTAAACAAAATCCAAACGACTTTCTAGCGGTATTAGCCATTAGATCATTATTGAAATGGTATTCGGGTACCTACACAATTCCCAGTCGTATAAATATCATGACACGTAGTCAACACCTTTGAGGATGTGAAAACGTTTACATGGGGCGCGTGCCCCGCTGTGGGCTCAGGGTAAACAATTTAAGGTTTGTTTGTTCGTTCGATTTTTTTTTTTTTCTAAATCTCGCCGGGTGTCTGTTTTTGTTTACTATTGGCCATCGAATCGGAAATAATATAATATGCTTTTTTTTTTTTACTAAATGCTCTCGGACGTCGTCGTGTAAAGTGACTCTGAATGTAAAACACTTTTCAATGGGAAAAAAAACAAAACCAATGATGAAGTGAAAAAACAACAATGGCGGTTTGTTCGTGTCCGGTATACCGTAAAAAACCTATTGTTATTAAGCCAAAATATTTACAAACTTCTCCATCTAATTGAATGCCGGTGAATTATTTTTACGGTACGTGTCGTTGACGGTTTCGTCGAGGGAGCCAAAAAAACGATTATATAATATATACATCGTTGATTTAATTAGAAGTGCACCTCATATTTTTAATTTTTCTAACAATGAAACGCGGTTAAACTAAAATAAAAACCTTTTTTTGTTCTCGATCGTTCATCTAAAAATGCTGTACATGTATTTGTATTGGGATATTTCGGTTATTCCAATTTACAAGAATCAGAAACCGTTATTTGATTATATAGAAGTACTATTATTTACGTAATACATCTCTGATTTAGTGTAGCTCAATAGTTTATACAATACATTCAGTACGCGATAGTACTTAAAACATTGATTTCAGGAAAATAAATGTCTAAGTATTGTAACGTGGAGTACGGGAAGTACTATTTTGATTAATTCAAATAATTTGACTATGATATCAGTTCGTAATTATATACATACGTCATGTGAACATTTTATTGTTTTAATACCGACTAAATAATAAAAACCTACAACGTAAGTATACGTATAATTTTGAAATCTAGTAAGAAACAATCTCCTCAATATCAATCGCATTCTGAACAAAATTTATTGGTTTTTTTCTATGATGTTTTTTTTTATTTTTACATTTCTGATGATATTGTAATAATGCTTAAATAATTTATTAAATCAAACTAATCATCGGAGATTTAGATTTCACTCGATACATCAAGAAGTAGTTTTTAAAAGTTTAGCAAGTTAAAAAGAAATTATTTAAAAATACAATAAAGCGTTGATACTAACTGATATATTTCATAGACTAATGTAAAAAAATTAATTTTACAGTGGAATATCGATAACTCGAATAGATTGGGGGCAAGAAAAAAATTCTAGTTACCGAAAAAATTTTTTTATTTAAAACCACAAAACTTCATTTTATAATTTTATTTATTTATATATTTACTAATAAATGTATAATGTATGTATCTCGTTTCCGTCCACGGTCTAGGAAAATTGGATTTGGCAAACTTGGCGTGGCGTGGGGAAAGTGGTCGAAAGCCGAATGGACACTAGACAAGAATTGTGTTATACGACCTATAGCGCTTTTTAAATGAAAAGAAAATATTTATGAAATTGTTATACAATCTGGAAGAATAGACGAATTACGAAAAACGCAAACCAACAGTAACATCTACTACGAGCACCGTGTTGACACAATCCACCAGTGAAATTGAAAGTACAAGGATGCTGATCAATTTATTTTAACGGTTGTTCCAGAGAGAACATCGCAACAGGAATACTGTTGAATATTTAATAGGGATTTCGCACGAAAACCACATGAATTTTACATTTTAAATATATTAAATTGTCGCAAATATAAAATTATAAAAGAACAATAATGATAACGAAGAGTATTAATCATTTCGAATTTCTGTCCGCGCCCTTCTGTCCTGGAGTCCACTTTTCCTTACGCCAAGCTAAAGGGTGTCCAGTTGGCCATGCCCAATTGGTGGCGCCAACTTGTACCATTCCGTTCGCACACGACAACGTTCCAAGTTGATCACTAGCGGTACCGTACGTAGATGCAATGATGCATTTCTCAATCAACACACGCACGTACATGTACTGTATGTGCACGAGCACAGGAACGAGACGGACACGAGCCCTTGTTCTCACCTGCGCGCGGAAATGTACCGAATCCGCGGACGCTGCGGCGCCGTGCGACCCGTGGTCCGTCGCTGCAGGACCGGTGAAAACGCGCCGCGGGAAACGATATCATCGCGGGAACACAATGCCGGGCAGATTACAATATCATAACGCACTGCGTACAATTATTTTTGTTTCGTATAATGCAGTAAAGTGCGCGCGACAACAAACACCGGCGTCGACGACAACGAGTGATCATCCCCCCGGCGGACCGTGCAGCGCAGAATCCCGCTGATCCGATTGATTAATTTCGTCCCTTATTTTCGTTGTGCGTGCGTGTTCCCCTTCTGGTGTATAAATGCGGCTAACCGGATTACCCTTGATTCGCGTACACACACACACACACACACACACACTGAAACGACGACTGCAGGGATTTGAAACGAGTCGCATTTTTCTCAATTAAACCGCATGCTGATCCTGTATATGTACCCGTACTCTACTTCACTCGATGCCGCCGGAACGCGCGATCTCTCACAACACACGACGGGAGGTCGATTCGGTCCGTGTAAACGGTCTGATTAAAAGCTCGCAGAGGCATTTGTTGTTTATAAATATATAAATGTATATATACAAATATACTTGTGTGCGTGTATAGCGCGATGTACACCCTGGGCGGTAACGGGGTGCGGTGTATGTATGTGTGTGTGTGTGTGTGTGTGAGTGTTAGTACAGTTTGCGACAATATTTATGTGTTGTGTATACGCATATTTTACGAATCTGTCTACGGCGATAAAGAGTGGTGAGACAATGACGGGGAAGGGGATGAGGGGCATACCAAAAAGTTGAAACGTCTTTCCAACGTATACGTTTATTTATACATACATGCATATATATATATATATATATATATATATATATATATATATATATATATATATAATATATGAATGCTATTCACGAATGTCGTGCGTGCTAGTGTGCATACGATTTGGCGGTCCTCGGCCGTGTATACATCGAGTGACTTTTACCCTAGGCGATTTGTCTCCCGGGTCTCGCATAATAATTCCGTGGCTATATATGCAAATACTCCGCGCACTCTTGTGCTCCGGAGATAGTATAAAATATATATTATGCACCGAGAACTCAGTGTTTATACATATATTGTTTGGAACTAGATTCCATAATATATTATTATTTGCGGCGCTCCGGTTGAATATTGTTTTTTAATCAATACGTATATAATACACCATCATGTCGAAATTCAGGGTCTATATAGTGCACATTGATTTGAAATTCAGATTGTCGCCGCCATAGGTTGTAGCAGTCGTTTGTGCGGGGATCATCGACGTCGTCAGCGTTATTACATTATACAAGGGTGAACCGACTTCCCCTCGTCAGTTAATACCCAATTATAATTATTTATTACGCCGGAGATGGGTTGCCGACTATTATACGTGACGATCGTCCGTCGTGCAGAGGACGTGCGATTAAATGATTTGAAAAAATACCGTAATAGATTATCGCCTATTTGTGATACACATGCGTATAGTATAATAGGTTGCGATCTCCTTCGTTATAATGTATATTGAAATGTATCGTGATTTCAATCGTGAGATTGGAAATTGTTAAAACGATTAAATATATATGTAACATACTTACATTGGAAAATATGCTCAGCCACGTTAATATTGTTGTAAATTAAATATAATTCCTTTGTAGTTTATTTAACATCGATATTTTTACTATTACTGACTTTTAACATGTTTTTACTTCTATATTAACCAATAATATATTTGATTTAAGATGTAGGTATATAAATTAACGTGAATATATATGAAATTTGCGTTTCTCAGTGTCTAATAACTTTTATATGAAATTTTATATTTCAATAAAATATGTAAATTTAAATATTTTAGATTCTTGAATTTAATATAACTATACAAGCAGACAATCAAAAATATAAATAATAAATAATATCAGTACATTTAAGTTGATGTATTAATACCATATTACGGCAGTCGAAATTTATATTTACGAGATACAAAACTGATATAACTATATAATGAGAGTATTGGATTAGTAGGTTGTAAAAAATCTAATCATAAAGTAAAATAACCAGAAATGTCCTTAATTTTATTGTACAATATGTATATTTTACTCCTCAATTCAAGCAAATTACATATATCTATATAATTATCAATATGTAAAACTAAGGAACTATTGCTTTAGCGTGTCTAAACTGCTTAACAAGTTGCACACGCAAGTTCCAATAGCACAAATATTAGATTTATTATTGAGCTATACAGTCTGTGATATTTTATAAAATTATTCATACCATTAAGAGTGTCCAGGAAACCGAACCTCCCCAGGTCACGAATTTAGAACGTGATAAATTATTCGCTCGAAATATTTCGTTTAAAATAATATGTTATGTCTTTTTTTTGTTTTTAAGAACTAAATTTAAGAATATAGGATATAAAATAATATTTATTTAAATAATATTTTTATTACATATTATGTAATATAACTAATAGAGGGCACTGGGAAAGTGCTAGACAAGACTTAAATTTGGAAAGCCGGAATTCAGTAGTAAATAAGATAGTATACTCGGATTGTAGTCATCACACAAATTTTATCGGTTTGTCAATCATTCCGATTACAGCTGATAAATGTTCTTTAATAGTAATACAGCGGTGGTTTACTTATTTGTACAGCCGTGCTTATATTCAGGCATAAGCTATACATACTTTATATGGTAATTTTGTTACTCGTCTAGTACTTTTGGTATTTTACTAATCAGAATATTACTACTTACTCCAGTTATGTGAAGTACATATAGTTAAAATGTTTCCATATTTTATTGCAATCAATTACTGAAACCGTTTGTAAAAAACCTATGATATAAAAATGAAATAATAACATCAGCAGAATTGAATCCATATAAAATAATTACATACAGTTTACAATTAATTTGATTTATTTTTATTTTATTTTGTAATTTATTTATGCATTTATAACATTAAACAGGTAAAATATAAAGTTATAAAAAATAACTGATTTTTTAATTTATGTATATTGTATAGTATCTATAGATTGTGATTCAATAATCGTCGTAAATCTGAAGGCGGATTTGGGACTCGGCTCTTTGTGTCCTTTGGGGCCTTGTGTATTAAACAACCAATTTTTCAGATCAAACCACAAGTATCCCCTGGTTCAGTAGTTTAACCATAACAATGTTTATTATAATTAGTGAATTATTGTTGAAATGAAAATAAAAACAGCGTTTTGTACACAAAATCATAATATGTGAAGTTTTTTATATAAAAACATACAAACAACTTCCTAAGTTATTGAACAATTTTTTTCATTAGTTGACCATTTTCTTAATTATTATTTAGAAATTGAAATCTAAGAAAAAAAAAATTAATTTTTTGTACATTTTGCTATTCATTACATTTACAACAAATACCGCAAAGAATATTTTTATGCGCTATAATATAGGTAGAGTCCGTTAAGGTATTTATTTTATCATAATAATATCTTTCATAATTTTGCACCAACAAAATACAAACAGACAAAAAATGATTGCCTTCTACGAATTTCAGATAACAATTGAAATAATGTGAACAAATTATGCTCAGATACCTGGAAAACCATACTCATTCCACGCAATTGACAACAATGCCACCCTTTCCGAAAGTCTACCTCATAACAATAAAAAAATAATCAATAAATTACATACGGAGTTTAGCCAATCGGTCTTTTAAAGATCTCAAAACGGCGTACATTTTATTCTCTAAATAAGTATTGTGTAATTAGTGCTTGTATAAGTTGAAAATCATAAAAAAAACTTTTACTTGAAATAATAATAATTTATTTAACATTTATACGGTACCTATATGTATTGATTATAAATTCAAAATTATAAATAAAAATTTTTTAGCCAATTTATCAATCATATACAAATATTATACATGGTCACATTTCAATCGTACGTATTTATCAACTTAGGTATTTTTGGGTTAGGTTAGTAGATATTGATAATTATAGAATGTATATATATAAATTTATACATTCAGAGGTGCGAATTTAGAGGAGCAGGTGGGCCTCCTTCTTAATTTGTTAGGTTGGTAGGCAATTGATCGATATTCAATGATCAAATTTCATACATAAAAATAAGCATACATCAATTTACTTTTATAACGTAATTATTTATGATGTAAACGCAGCAACCAATTTTTTTTTAATAGGAGGGATTGAATACTTTTGTTTTGCCCCTCACCTTCCAAAAAAAAAAATGTAACTAGTTTGTGCCTGTGTATATATCTAAATATGTATTTCATAAATGGAATCCAAAGAAGGGATTAAAGAAAAAGAAATCTAAGGGCCTTCTAATATTTAAAAAAATTAACAACAAATGTTTCAGCTGTCTTAGGAATACTGTATAATGTAAATACGTTGAATATCACGATTTGCTGGTGTATTTAAACGCAATTTCTATCAAAAATATATTCCGCGCTTTACTTAAAATATAAAATATCAATTTTCCCCTTAAATGTGATCTATAATTTTTGCCTATAATAAAGATTTATATTATGTAACTATAAATGGTATGATTACCAAAATGTGATTTAAAAATAAAATTTCAGTAAGTGCTAAAAATATGAAGTTATAATGAAAAAATATGCGGATATCTTAAATAATTTAGACGAATAAATGCATATATTCTACATTTTCTACTATAGGTACTGTACTTTTTTTAAGTTTTTATTAAATCTCTCTATTTCAAAACTAAAACGAATAATTCTATAAAATATTAAAAAAATGTAGTAATAAAATAATATAATATCTACACATAATTAAATACACTACAGAGATCAAGATTTAGACAGGTTTTCAAACAGGAAATATTAATAATAATTATCTGTTAATCGATTTTTGGAACAGAAAAGATTTCTTCGTGTTCCTAATATTTATTTTATTACATCACGTTACACAAATTATAATAATAATACAGTTTTGAATAATGAAATGCATTTATCTTTAAAATGAATCTGGTAAAATATATCAAAAAAATGAACAAATGGGTATTTAAAATGATGAAACACATTTAAATAATTATTAAATTTAAATAAATGAAGCAAATGTTTTTAATGATTTATTTTTTTATATGATTCATATTTATATGTTTATATATATTACAAATGTAAATGTAATAAAATAGTTTTTAAATAAATATATTCCGTATAAAAAAATATAACGCACATTTTTCAACAAATAAAATTATAAAAAAGCATATGTATAATATTTAACAAATAAAGTATATCCACCTAAAAAGTTTTACCACGCTGCATAAGACATTTGAGACGTGGAAATCATAAAAAAACAAAACTAGTTTTAAAACTAAACATTACATTGTGAGCTTAAGTTAATTATTTGCGATAATGTGAAATAAGTATTTGAATTCTGTAAATTTAAACGAAGGTAATATAAATGTTTTGATGTATTGTAATTGAAAAGTTAAATGTTAACGGTTCATACATTCATTGACATACATAATACTGTTTATATCATATTAATTTTAAAAATAAATTGATTTTCAATTAGTATATAATCTATTGGAAATTACTGAAATTAATAACTTTTAAAATTGATATACCCATATAAGTAACTGGTTTTACATGCTGTTTTGTAATTCGAATTTTATTTTATTTTTTTCAATAACACCTCACTTGAATAGCCATCAATTAACTTATAGTTAAACGTTCACGATGCAGTTATTACCATCCGCAAAATTATAAATACGAGTATATTGTACCAATTACAGTATTACTCTTGTATAAAAGATTAAGTAGTTATGAAGTTTAATATTCACTGAAAATAAAAATACTAAATTAAAAAAAAAAACATATACTTTGTAATAATGCCATTTTAAAAATTAACAGCTGTAATCATCATCATTATAATATATTCAAACATATCCACTAAAAATATAAGTGGCTCATATACTTATACACCTGAACATATAATATGCGTACTAGACACGAAAAGTCTATTTAATGATTTATTTACGTAACGGTTGTGTTATAATAATTGGCTAGTTATTATTTGGCTTCAAAGTCTAATCGATTTTATCATTGTATAAATCTTATAGTATTTTTACAACTTCTTTATTTCAAGTAACTTACAGTTTTACTAAATATTATAAACATTTATAGTAAACCTCCATTACTATATTTATTTAAATTTTCATTAATTAAGAACAAAGACAAGTGTGAATACGAATACGTGTCGACGTAATAACGCAACAGCATCGATTCCTGTATGCAAATAATTTATGATAATTTACAATAAATTAAATAATTAAAATATCAAAAATTGCATTATAACAGTATAATTGTCCATGATGATATACGTATATACGTATTGTACATATACTGTATTCAGTAACAGACTTGTGAACACTATGGTATGTTTTATCTTCCGAACCGAACACTCTGCATATATATTGGATATAATAATATGTAAATTGATGCTTCATTGTTTTTAAAGTTTTATTTTTAAATCGTCAGAAAATTATTCAATAAATTTAAATTTATTCAAGTTTATTGTATATATATATATATATAAAAAATTTTCGTGTCACAGTGTTAGTTATCGAACTCCTCCGAAAGGACTTGACCGATTTTCATGAAATTTTCTGTGTATATTTGGTAGGTCTGAGAATAAGTTTTAGGCTAATTTAAAAAAGGGATTGACCACCCCCGGGAGGTGCTCAAACAAGAATTTTGAGATTTAAGATAGAAATTTTTGTTTATAAATGGTTACTATGGGGGTTATAAGATTTGAGAATAATATTTATTTGTTAGTGGTTGCCAATGATAATATATAAAATTAATATAATGAATTACCCGACGTAGCAAGGTAGCCAAAAAAAAAAACAAAAAAATAAACATAAATATGTACTTTGAATATTTATCGTTAATATTTGTTATTATTCGTTTATATTTACGTACCGTTAAAGTTTGGTGTTTTGTTATTTGTTAATTGGCTCCCATGATTACTTGGCTCCCATGATCTTGGCTCCCATGGCTGAGTTGCACTTACTGCAATGAGTTACACCAAAAAGGAGTTGAACAATCATAATTTTTTTGTAATTTTTTCGAGCCACGAAGTGCACAAGATCAGCTATATTATATATAAATGAATGTTTGTATGCAGATCTGTGGGAAGAAGATAGACTAATTTAAAAAGGTTTAAATTTGGTTTTTTTTATTCATCGGATTTTAGTACGTTAAGGTTAGGTTAGGATTATGTATTAATTGATTATATTAATCCACCGTATTATGTAAAACTTGGTATAACTTTGATACTCTATTAGAGTTAAATCATACACTTACGTACAAACAGCACTAGGTCCGCGATCCATCGCAGGTAGATTGCCTACCTGATTTAAAAACTGCTGTGAATCAGAATTTTTATTCCGGGCAACAGAAAACTTAAGATAAATCTAGAACATCATCCACCAAATATAAAAAATAACGAATTGAACAAAGTTTGAGTCATATAGAGTTGGTATATTTAACGAGCAACGAAGTGCACGGGATCAGCTAGTATAATATATATATATATATATATATATATATACGAGTATATACTTATTTAAAGTATTAAAATATAAAACATAAACTATACATAATACATACTACAAAATACAAAACAAGACCGTCTTCCACCCGTCATAGGTATTTTTTTAATCTAAGAATAAAACGTATTTATAATATGATTTTTGATATTTATATTACAACTACCACACGCTCGATAAAATTATTAATCAGATCTTCTGATATGCTTTAAAATTGGATTTCGACCAGTTTTTTTATTATTTCTTCGAGATGTTCTATAGCGTCTTGATTATCACGACCGTTCGATTGTGAGAATAGCGGCTAGATCAAAACCAAATGCAAAGCGGCAGAGTAAATGGTGTATATATATATATGTGTATATATCATCTATTATTATAGGTTTACATGCTATAGGTCACAGTAAGACATTCAAATAAGGGATCAGTACTACTTCAATTCATTTTTCGTTAGACGCGAATTTAACTTCGCACACGTTTTTACAGACATGTACTGACACTTTTCGTTTGGCGTAAATTTTCGATGGTAAAATTGATTAAATCCAATAGATGTAATAGTAAAAATACTCACGTTTACGACGACCGGCATCGGGTATAATACTTTTATACTACTTTAAATATCATTAATATCATATAACATCCGAATTGTTATTATTTCAAACGGTGTGTTTCCTATATAGGACTTTGTATTTTTATAATAAGACACATTCGTGTAAATCGTAACTATTGTACGTCCATCATGTAACATGTCACGTAAAATGTAAATAAATTATAGGCACATATTATGATTATAATATAATCAATAATATAACGAATAAGACGTTATATTTGACGTTAAGTTAAAAATTAACGTTACACACCGCTGAAAAACACGCAGTAGGTTTATCTGATATGAATATATACCTATGCGATATACCCAGCAGCATGTGTAGGATTTTTTCGGGTAAGGAGTTGAAAGTTGTGCTCGAAATAATTTTCTAGAGAAAGCATTTCGTGTAAAACTCATTTTGGTAAAATATTTATGATAAAATTGTAGTTGAACATATTAGCAATTAAATAGTAGGTTCAGTAAATGTTGAGCTAAACTGTAAAAGTTTTTTTTTTTTAATTATTTATTAAAATAAATATACCTATCTATACCTAACAAGTACTATGATTAGTACCTATATATTTGGTACGGAATAAAAAGAAATCGGAGTCACGTGACTAAGGAACCACCCATTGGTGATACTAAGCATGGGACAACGTTAGAAGACTTTAAATTTCGTGGTTTCCTATTCTAGTTAAGTAGCGTTTGTAAAAAACTACTATTCGTGTCTCAATTGTTTAAACACCGAGATATTAGCGTAGGATCAGATTGGACATAAAGGATGGAGCATTTCTGATTATGCAAAGTATGCTGTTTTGAAATGGTTGTTTTTTGTTTAAATTAGATTTCTTCGTCGGTCCTCATACTTGGATCCTGTACGTCCATATTGGCCCACTAAAAAAACCAATACACTGTACTAAAAATTCAATTTCTAACACATAAAACGCAATAGTTCTAAATATGAATAAATAAAATAAACAGTAGATTATAAACAACACATTGTTGCAGTCCGTGTGCTATTTAATTGGTCTTGTTGTTGAAATCACTCTCGCGTATGAAGACGTTCCGGAGGGCGGGAGCGAACCCTTAACTCTCACGCGTGCTCCGCCAAGTACATATAACGGTATCAGCACACGCGTACTATATCCCGCATACTGTTTCAACATTCAATAATAACAGGCGTTACCACGCTTTTGCGAACGCTTGTTTACGATGCACCGTGGTCCGCGTACGAGAATCTCGCGCCCGTTTCACACACGGTGGTTCTTTCCCTCCGGTCGTCTACGTTTGGTCGTATTTTGCTTTTAAGCTTTTCGCCCGGTTGGCTTTCGACGTGGACCGAAACGCGCGCGCGATTGCCCAGCGGCTTCCGTATGGTCGTTTGCCATTACGTAGAAAACGACGTAACAATCGTATTCACTGGGTACGGCCCAATTAATGAATACACGCTTCTTCCCGACCGTTTTTGATTACGTTTCTATATTTTTAAAGGTCTCGGGACTTGTGAAATTCGGTGAAATCATTAAAAGTACTAGAGACAAAAATTTATTATTATTTAAAAATTTTACGTATCGAAAAGTTCATGAATCTAAAAATAGTTCAATACGATGGCGTTGTACTGTCAGAACTTGCACTGCAAAAGTGTACACATCTTCAGAAAATATAATACAATTAGTTGAGATTGTAAATGAACATAACGGGCATGATCAACCAAGTATACACAGAAAAATATATTCAAATAGTTGTAAGAGAAAAGCTATGGAACATTTGTATACTAAACCAAGTAAGATATTACGAACAGAAATTTCTGAAAATGTATCTAATTTACAAACCATCACAACCGATGATACATCACTAGTTCGACGAAATATGTATAACGCCCGTAGGAAAATGGTGCCACCATTACCAAAAACAATGGAAGAATTGCAAAAGGTTATTAGCAATATGAATTTGAAAACGGACCTCAATGAGCAATTTTTATTAATCAATGATCCAAACTGTCGTTTAATAATATTTTCATGTGACACAAATTTAAAAGTTCTATGCCAATCTGAGATTATATACATGGATGGAACTTTTGAATATTGTCCCAAGTTATTTACGCAATTGTTTTCTTTGCATGGTTTATGCAATGATCATTATATACCACTTTTATTTGCATTACTTCCAAACAAAAAAACTTCAACTTACGTTAATTTATTTAAAAATATCATAAATTTGTGTAATGCACGTGAACTTTATCTAAAACCAAATTTATTTATATCTGATTTTGAAGAATCAATTCATGTAGCATTGAGACAAGTGTGGGTCGACACTAAAATATTCGATTGTAGATTTCACCTAACTCAATCGTGGTATAGAAAAATTCAGGAATTAGGCCTATCGAATTTATATTAAAATAATAATACAGAAGAAAACAAGTGGCTAAACCATACATTTGGGTGGCCATTTATTTCTCCAAATGAGGACAGTGATTGTTTTATTGAAGATTTTATATCATCAATTCCTAATGACATAAGGTTTAAAAAATATGCTGATTATTTAATTGACACATATATCAGTGAAGAGGCTAAATTTCCACCAATAATTTGGGCTGCGAATATAGTAGCTAGGTATTTTATTTAAAAAATTATATAAATTATTATGACGAAAATTTACTATTTTTACTATTCATAATTGTTTTATATTTATTACTTTTTTTAATTGTATTACTCAACGAATATTGATTTATTTAATGTACAAATTTTATAATTATAATATCACTGATTCTCTATTAAAATGAACTTGATTGGGCAATGGAATGGTTGTTAAGCATAATAGGTTAATCTGCTAAAAAATGATTTACTAATTTTAAAGTGGCGCAAATTACAATTTTAATAAGATAACAAATGGCGCAAATTACATTTTTTGTAGGTACACGATTACTTAATGCCCTTTTATTTAGTTTTATGTGGCGCAAATTACAATTTTAAAAAGTGACGCAAATTACCAAAATTAATTTTTAGGTGTGGCGCAAATTACATATATTTTTTTTTTTTTTGAGGGTTGTTTTTGGCGCAAATCACATACGCCCCCAGACGTAGCTGTTTTTTAATGTTTTAAATATTAAACGTCATTATGTGACTTAATATGTATAATTTGGCAAACATTTTTTGCCTTTTAATATGTTAAAAATATTTGCTTTGAATATTGATGGCCCCTAAAAATTTTCAGAATTCCCAATGTAGTTCTCCAAAAATATTAAATGGTGTAACCCCTGGTCCTACTAATGCACCGATCCATACGATATTTCCACGATGAATGTGCATTTGATCTTTTTCGGAAACGTATTTTGTTGCAAACATCGTTTGATAATTCGTTCATTAAGTTCATGGACTGTGTTCAACGTGTTTCATCTCAAAGAACACCGCGGCGACCGGCACCGTTGGAAGTTGAGCTCGGTCAACGGAAACAATATTTTACGATTCTCTTGGCGACGCAAAAAAGAAATAATCATCGGCCAAAGGTTGATTATGGTTTTATTCATCAATATCGAACGATCGTTTAATTTCTATAGTTGCACATATAGCTTATTTATTGCTGTTTACTTTCATCGTTTTATGACACTTCACTTGTTAGTTGTTTGTACATATCTACACACATCTAATCCAGCATGTTCGCCACGAGACATAATGAATCGTAACCGGAAGCTGTACATCTTATATTTGTATAATATACCGTTTGCTATCGATCATCTTAGTGAGTAAAAACCCTTTACGGTTTTATGGCCGTTTAGCAACAGCTGCTGGTACGTGGCAATGTAAAAAACACGTATTGTGCGCCGTGATACAGGATATTATTCACGGAATTCAGAACATTGATTGTTCTAAAAACAATACGTACCTATATTTTATATTATAAACATAAATAGGTACCTACTCAAAACACTTCGGGGTAGATACATATTTTCTAGTGCATTGTTCACGTTGTTGGAATAATTTTTTTTAAACATTTATGGTTCAATGTTATTTACGTGATCTAAAAAATACTGTACAAGTTTTAAACCGCGATATTATCTTTAACTACTCGTATTATAATTTCACGAATAAATTGTGTAATTGATCATTTTAAGGATGTTTACAAAGCGTAGAAGTATGCAAAGAAATAATACGTGTAAATGTTGTACAAGTATTCAGGTATATATGTGTACGTATGTGTATGTGTGTGTACGTATGTGTATGTGTGTGTGTATGGATAATTAAGTATAATATAGATCCGCTTTATTATGATAAACGCGTATATACGAGTATAAAAAAAAATAATATATTTTAATATACTTGTGTAATAATCGACCGTTACGAAATAAGCGTACTTAACTTAAGTATAAAATATTTGTCATCGACCACGTAATAAGACTAACGCCTTTTTGATTGTCCGTAACAAGTAATTTGTTCATACTTAATAAAATCATAATTGCAAACTGATTACATCGAGCTTACATCTAAGGTCAGAACAATCTGTATCCATCATTTATGTATATAAATATATAGATACATTATACGCGCGATAATAAATGTATGCATTTATTTTTCGATTTGTATAGTAGGGAAGAAGTTTACGGTTGTTTTTATGGTCGGTAAAGAATATGATGAGTATTATAATTTGAGTGATGTATATCTATGTCATTACGATTATACTGCGGATAAAAACGTAATACGGTGGTATTTAAAAATCATTGTTTTTTTTTTCTTTTTTTTTTTTAAATATTTTTCGTACAATGTTTATGTCCCTTTTGATTTTTTTCACAGAAACACGTTTTACCGATTTCTGACGTCGTCGTATTCCGTATTATAGGTAAACAGAATGGTGACTTATCGCGCATACATTATAATCATCACGTGAACAAATCGTTTTAAACTGTTTACGAACTTATACGGTGTGCCAATAAAAATAAAAATAGTATAAACGTACAAAAAACTATATCGAGTGGCAGTAATGTCGTTACGACCGGACCGTGACCGATGTTCGAGATAAACGAACAACTCGAATCGTAGTAATCATCAAAGTCCATTGCAATTATACACGCACGGGCGTTCACGGGTCGTCGGATGAAATAAAACGTGACGCGCAATACACGTGCGTCTAAGTCGAACCTCGTTGACTCGTCCCCCGTCAGATGGCCGACCGGACGAACGCTT
>JASXSY010003346.1:0-20987 GCA_034509805.1 Sipha maydis
TATGTATAATATGTACAAAATGTTAGTAATAAATTATGCTTTATATTTTAAATATATGAATATTATATAAATGTTTAGGTAACAAAATAATGAACAATTATTAAAAATATATTATCAGAAATTTACTGTACTAACATTGATTAAATTAATAATTTTAAGATATTAGTAATTCTGAATAATAGTTTCATTCAACTATTTTTATCTTACTTTAGATGCAATGGAGAAGAAGTAAGGTTAATGTTATGGGATACAGCAGGCCAAGAAGAATTTGATGCCATTACCAAAGCCTATTACAGAGGAGCTCAAGCATGTGTATTGGCATTCTCAACAACAGATAGAGATTCTTTTGAAGCTATTCATTCATGGAAAATCAAGGTTCTATTTAACTACATATTTTTCTGGTGGTTATGTTAGAATAAACAATAGCTTTCTACCAAATTATTTATAGCTATGTATGCTTATATCTTTCTAGGTATTATTTTTCTTTGCTATGCTTTGGTTAAATATCTTTATAGATCTCTATATTTTACTCACATTTTTATTTTTGAATTTTCATTGGAAATTTAATTAAACTACACTATATAATGTCATAATTGTATTATTAAACTGGAACTATATAACTTGGTAATTGGTGTTAAATTACATTTACATAATTACTTTATTAACTAATTATAAACATTAATTTATTTATAATTTTTAAAGGGTTTTGGTACTTAATAGTAATTATCTTGATTCTTCTCTTCGGTGTACTCATATTGACTACAATAGAGTAAGTTATAACATTAAACTTTTTTAAAATATATTTTTATTAAATTTAAGTTATTAATCCTAATTTAAAGTTACTTGATGTATAAATATACTAAAACCTTCAAATTTTTGTATTTTTTTAGGTGGAAGATGAATGTGGAAAAATACCAACAGTTATTGTTCAAAATAAAATAGATTTAATTGAACGCAGTCAAGTTGATCCGTAAATATTTATTTTCTGTTATTATACTCTATTCAAGTAAAAAGTACTCAAAATTACGAACAAAAACACATTATGACTCTATAAACTTTTTGCCTATTAGTGATTAAGGCAGCAATGTGTATACACCTGCCCATTACTTTGCCCTAATATTGAACTACTATCACCTTTAATACATGTACAAACCAGTATATCGTAGGCCTAATTCGCAAAGGTCGTATGTCCAAAATGGTAAATTTTACAAAAGAAAAAATAATTTAGTAAATTCACATTATTAAAATAAGTATTGATATGTTTTTCTGTAAGATAATATTATGAAATCGAAAATGTGATTGTATCAACAGACGCGGTTTTTTTTTTTTATTTCGTCAGTTAATAATCCCAAAATGACAAATAATGGAGATACGACTTTTACGAATTAGGCTGACGATATGTAATCTTAACTTGAGTAGAATAGAATTTATTTTAATAATTAATCAAAAAAAAATCAGACACATACATGTTAAAATTAATTACTTGACTCTATGAAACATTTAATATATATATATTAATAATTAATATTGAATATATAAATATTAAAAAATTTAATAAAAATATAGGTGTTTGAGGAAGAACTTAAATAAATGCAATACATACATTGTGGTAATATAATATATTACCATATTAAATACCAAGACTGAGCATTAACGAGTTAAAAATTTTAAGTTAAGTTAAAAAATGAATTTTATTTAACTTTTTAACTTAACTAGTTACATTTGGATTTTCATAACTTACTAAATTCATTTTTAATCAACGTGAAATTTAACAAATTTATTTTTCATTTTAAAATATAAGTTAAGTTTTTTATTTTTACATTTTTTTTTTATTGAAAACTTAAAAGAGTTAAAAATGTTATTTTTGTATTTTAAAGGAACTACTTGACAAATTAGAAATTATTTTATAATAAAAGGTTTTGTGTTATTTATGTTATTCAATTAATTATAACAACTAATAAAATATATCCTATATAGTAATACTGTATGTCGTATAAAGTATTAGCATTATAATCTATAATTTAGTTTTGCGTTAATAAGAAATAAAATACACTTAAGTATGAAAAAATAACTTTTTTTTAACTGAACTTATTTTTAACTTAGTAAAAAGTTTAAAAAAATATGTATTAACTTTAAACTTTTTCTTATTGATGCATATTAACTTAACTTAACTGAGTTAATAAATATCTTGCCCAGCCTTGTTAAATACAATGAAACCATAATTAACTATTTACAGCCAAGAAGTTGATATGCTTGCTCGATCATTGGGATGTAAACTAATATGTACATCAGTGAAAGATGATGTCAATGTCAATAATGTATTCAGATATTTAGCCACACGATGTTTGATGGAAATACAAAAAGAAGAACAAGAGTACATGTCAGGAAATGGAATACATCAAACATATACTATAGGTATCTTTTAAAAACATTTATATATTTATCAATAAGCCTTTAAATCAATACATTTATAGACATTCAAAATTAGTCATAAAATAACATTGAAATGTGCGGTCATTCTAAATAATAAGATAACCAAATACTATAAAATAATTTATCAATAAAACTTATTGTTTGAAATTTGTCTTATTCTTTAAATCTATATTTAGAACCAACACTGTTTTATTTAAATACTACATGTCTGTTTGTTATGAAGACAAGATCACAATTGTAAATGCTTAAACAGAAAAATATAATCAACTAGTATCTTATAAATAAAAAATAACTACTTATATAGTTTAATCTTCATACTCAAATAACTGTAGTAAACAAATGTTTTTATTATTATTATTTTTTTAGGTTCATTTGGTGCAGTTCCATATCATAACAGAAGTTCTTCGACGACAATTAAATTAAGATCAGGAAAAATAAGACAAAAGAAAAAAAATATCTTTAAAAACTCTTGTGTCATACTATAAATATTTCCAATTATTACTTTTCCAGTATAAGAATGTTAATTAAGAAATAAAAATTTAAGACAGTTAAAAAAAAAAATTGATATCACTTTATCCTCTATCCTTGCTAAAAAAAAAAAAATGTTTTATTTGAGGCTTAATGTATTGATAAGAGATTAATTATGAATAAGTTCAATAACAAGGAATGGTTATAGTATGAGAATACTAATGCTCAATACTGAAAATGCTGTCCAGTTATTCATTATCAAATTCAGTAACATTAGTTGTGTGAACAATGTAATCCAACAGTCCATGGAGTCGTTTATAAATACGCTTTTGATCATCCAATGTACATCCTAAGACAGCAGTTTCAAAAATCTTACTTCCTGGCTCACTATCAGATGGGCTACAAGAAGCTATATATGACTGACATGTAAACTTAGCACTGTCAGGATCATCTTTTAATGTATTGACTATTTTGTCAATCAAAGTGTTAATTTCTTCAAGGCAATTTTGCTGACTATCACTTCTTGTAGTATGCACACTTATATTAACAGTATCACATCGATTAATAATTCGATCAGCAAACTGATTGATATCTTCTTTGTCAACTAAAATTGTATAAAAACATTTTATAGAAATTCATTAATAGTTTTGAATCAAAACTTACCTTCAGATAGATAACTCAAAGATTTAGAATTTCTCACAGCATCTACATTGTTATAAACATTATCAAGATCTTCAGCCATTTTCAAGGCTTCTTTGCGTATATTTTCAATTATCATTTCAGAACGATCCAACATCGCAATCAGGTATTGTTTAGATTTAGATTGTTTATCTTCATCATCGGTAGGACTTGTAACAGTAATCACCTCTCCAGCAGTATCCATTGTAAGTACTATTACATTGGAAAAAAAAAAACAAAAAATTTTAGAAAGACAAATATCTAAATAACCATAAAAGTAAGTATTACCATTGATTATAGATAGTATCAATATATAGTATCCATCTATAATTAATGGTATTACATAACTAGGTTACTATTTATTAAAAACATATGTGTACCAGAAAATATGAAATTCACTTACTTGTAGCTGATTCTGAAAACGACAAATGAACGTCAAACAATTTCGAAATACTTATCGAGTTCAAATAAAATATCGCGATGAATAAGTTAAGTTATAAAAATACAAAATATAACGATATAACCAGGGTTATTTTATCTTCAAATACTTCAGTACACTGACGAATTCATAAAAATTAATAAAAACAGTTTATCTTATTTCGAGGCTCCTACGCGGACACCGGGGAAAATGACAGCGAAAAAAGAAACACGATCCAGTTATTAAGCGTGTAGTACACTGTTATGAAAGTATCATTGAACACCTAGGAAATTCCAAGACACGGAGCGCACAACATCAACAACACTGATAAGTATCAATTCACAATGCCATGCAAATCGAAACTCGAACATTCGAGAAACAGTTCTATATTGGTTCTATATTGAGAGTACACAAAACCTATAAACCTACGTAAAACCTCTGTTTTTCAGCGCAATCTGTACGACTAATTAATATTATTTACCATCGAAGCAAAACATTTTTATTATGCAAAATCATTGATTATAGAATAATAAATAAATATATATATATATATACTATTAGTTTATTTATATTATAAATACTATTATATTTATATAATAATATTATTATATAATCAATTACAAAATGTAATCTATTTGAAAATGTATGTGATAAGATAATGAAAACTGACTACAGATATATATATATATATATATAAAGTATATATATCTGTGGAACTGATTCATTAGTGATAGATTGTATGAAATATAGTACGTGCTAATTAATGGTTGAAATATTCATTCTCGTTAATTAAAATATTTTTTTTTTAAATAAACGAAAATTACTCGTGTTCATCTATTAAATTTAATTTTTAAATATAAAAATGTACTTTAGAACACAAAATTGTATTTCTTATTATATAAGAAGAATGTAAACAACTTCCAAATAATTAATCAAAAAACAATAAAAATTCTAAAATAAATAACAAAAAATGTCTTCATATAATTTATCAGAGACTCAATTATGTAATATTATAATATTTCAATTTTTAACATACCAGTCATAATAAAAAGTTTAATGCAATCTCAAAGATTAAATGTATCTACAGCACTACATTTGTAGTCTAAATAAAATATAATAGAATACTTAAAAATTCAATACTTTTATTTGTATATAGATATAATGTATAAGTATAAACAAATCATTATTTTACTATAAATAAAAGCCTTTCTAATTGTTTACGTTTAAAGTTTATTTGTTTCTTATGTTTTTGTAGATCACTTGTACCCATTCCCCTTGGTAATTCATCTTCATCTAATAAAATTTCCATTTCTTCAGCAGCTTTATTAAACCAACTTGTAGATGCTATTTCTTTCTTTGCTTTATCTTCCATCATGGATATTTCTTGTGCAAGTTTTACTCCAATAAGATACTTTCGAATTGTTGACATCTCTACCTCTAACTTAGGCAATTCTTTTTCCCTTTTCATAGTTCTTAACACATTAAGGTAAATATTTTTTTTATCTGGGGTACATATTAAAAGTGATAAGCCAACATTTGATGCTCTAGCTGTACGACCACTACGATGTACATATATTTCAGCAGTTCTCGGAACATCATAATGAATTACATGATTAACACCAACAATGTCAAGGCCTCTCGCAGCTACATCTGTTGCAAGTAATAACCCATGGTCATTGGCTCGAAATTTGTCTAAATTTTTAAGTCTTTGTTTCTGAATCATATTTGAATGTATAGGTAATGGATTTAATTTAAGTATACTTAAGACACTTGCGAGTCTTTTTACACAACTTATACTATTGCAAAACACTAAACTTCTACCAGGATTTTGTTTCAAAAAATAATATAAATATCCATCCTTCTCTATAACCGAACACATAACTTGCATTTCTTTTACTGTACTGGTTACACAATTTGCAGTTGTAAGATTCACGACATGTGGATTCTTCATGCCAATAAGTTGTATTAAACTTTTCAATTTATCTTCTGGGGACAAATTTTTTTTAATTTTTTTTTTACGCTTAATGTTCACCCTATATGGTGCTTTATGAACCATTGTGAGTGTTGCAGAAAACACAAAATTCTGTCGTTTATTATTTTGTTTCAAATTAATTTTCTCTAGCATAAGATGTAACTCAGGAAAATGAGCAGTCTCTACCATACGATCTGCTTCATCAATAACAAAATATTTCACTTTGTTCAATTGCATTAAATGTGGCTCATTTCTCTGCACTAATTCCCAAAGACGTCCTGGAGTTGCAACAACAATTTCTGGACCTTTCTTTAAAATTCTTTCTTGTTTTTCACTAGACATTCCACCGACAATAGCTGCAATAGTTACATCTGAGAATTTTGCTACATCATCAATATGATTTTTTACTTGCATGGCTAACTCACGGGTAGGCACAAGTATAACAGCCCATAATTTTTTGTTTGTACTTACAAAATTATCTGATGGTAAATTGACAACAGCTACACAACCCAAACCATTTTCATCAAGCTCTTCCAAGACTTCTGGTTCACTCTCATTTTCAGAATCTGAATCCGAGTCATCCGAAACAGTATCAGCTGATCTTGCATTAAGAATACCATTTAAAATAGGTATTGCAAATGCTAAAGTCTTACCACTACCAGTTTCTGCAGCTCCAAGTATGTCTCTCTGATCATGAATTGCAGGAGGAATTGATTCCATTTGAATTTTTGTAGGCTTTGTGAAATTTTTTAACTTTAGAGCATTTAATATTTCTGTCCGAATATTCAGTGACTTCCAATTATCCATAGTTGTTTATAATAACCTAATAAAACAAATTGAGATTATTTCTGCGCAATAAAATAATAAATTAAAATAAATAAGTTGTGTACACATGTAATACTTTTATATATCAACATGGGTGTAAACATTTCATAAAAAGTAAAACGAATCAAAAAAATAAATAGTATTTTCTAAAATTTAGAATTTTGTAATTACTCACTAATATTAGAAATTACGAATTAATAACAAATTCTAATTTTTCCGTCATGAATCTTGAGAGAAACCCAAATGGTCCGCAACATTATTTACTGTTTATAAAATTATGTTGATAGCAGTTATCAACATTTTGAACACGTGAGAACTATTCGAGGTTAATTTTATATTTAATCTATTTCTGTGGTTATATCATAGAATAAATTAAATTTAGTTTATTCTGTGGTTATATTTCGTACCACATTCTTTGAATATTTTCTGAGACAGTATTTCGTACTAACATTGCCAAAAGAAGATAATATTTATCTCGAATCTAAGATCATGTTAACAGTTAACATGACCATAGATTCGAAATAATTATAATAATAATTAAATAAATAAAAAATAACTAATAAATAGAATAATTATACTATAGGTATATACATTCTATATTCTATTATTTATGGTTACAGTTAACAGAACTTCACAATATTTTTTAGATTCTGAGAGAATCGAGAAATGTATTGGTCTTACCTTAATGTGTGTTTTTTTTTTATTTTTAATTTATTTTTTTTTTTTTGTATCTGACGACACCTTTTTTGGCAGTAAAAATGCTTCGATTTGCTTATGTAGCAACTTTTCTGAAAGGAAAGTGACTCTAGTTGGTACTAAATGCGACGGGAAAAACCCTAAAAAAATAAGGGAAAAACGGGAGATTTTACGCAAAACCAGTTTTCGACAAAATCAAATTTTTTATTTTGCTATAACTCAAAAACTAATCAATGTAAATACTTGAAATTTTCACCAAATGTTAAGATTAGCGTTCTCTATACACCGTTAAATTTTCAAAGTATTTTGACTTTTATTGAGCTATTTATAGACAATTGAAATTTTCAATTTTTTTAATTTTTTTTTTTTAAAATAACGATAAAATTTTTTTGGCCGGCCAGAAAATCTTGAAAATTTACATTAGTGTGGACACACCAAAAGGCGTGTCCACACTAGAGCACGCACAAGCTGAGCGTGCGTGCTCATTGCTCGCGAGCAAAAATCCTTGTGTGTGCTCAGTTTGGACATTCTCACGCATAATCTCATTTTTGTGCGCCGATTTTGTGATCCGAATATTCAGTTGTTGTTCGGCAAACGTACGTGCCAGACTTGGGTTTTGATGTTAATCACAGATAAAAAAATTATTTAACAATTCAAGCTTAAACTTAATTAAAAAATTGTATTAATTGAAGCATTTAAATATGTCCGACCAAGACAATAATTTAATTCTGTACGAACATGAACTTAAAGTAAAAAGTGCCGCATTAATTGTTTTAAATTCAATTTTAAAAAACAAAAAAAAACAACAGTAGGCGTAGAAGATGGTAGACAACTCACTTGTTCAGACAACGGGAAGCTGGTCCCAATTTGATGGAGCATTTGGAGTTTGATAAAACTACGGGCCAGTTTAAAAATTTTATTCGCATGGCTTCAGAGGACTTTGAGTTATTGCTATCCAAAATTGGACCAAAATTATGAAACAAGACACCTTTACCGGTTCCCATTGACTTCTTTCCTTTCGCTTTTTCCCGACGAAAAGACCCCAATAAGCTTAATGCCTTTTTTTTTATTTCTTCGGTATTTTTTTTCATATTTTTTACTATTTCCTCCCAAGCATCCTGCTTTTTTATTTTTGAAAAATAAAATTCATTTTTGGGGTTCCATAGGACTGGTTTTAGTTGATACTCCTGTATCAACTGAATGCAGTCTTCATTACGCCATGCATCCATTTTTTAATTATCAAGTAGGTATACACAGTTTAAACACAGTAGCACAGTACGCACACACGTACCCGTAAATAACGCGCAAACACGTCCAAACTGAGCGTGCGTCGGGTAATTTATGACTTTGAGCAAGTTCATTTTACCGACAGCAATCGGATCGCGTTCGTCGTGCGTCGCGAACACTCGTGCGTGCTCGAAATTCTGTCCACACTATCGAAATTTGTGCGACGCGTTCTCTATACACCGTTAAATGTTTAAAGTATTTTGACTTTTATTGAGCTATTTATAGACAATTGAAATTTTCAATTTTTTTTTTTTATTTTATGTTGATTCTCATAATTTTGCCATCTCATCAAACATCATATAAATTGCCGCCCGGGCGCTGTGATATTTGATCAGTGGACACTTCAAAACAGTACGAAAACGCAATAATTTGCGTTTTAATTGTATGAACACTCGCGTCGAGTTTACGGAATTATAGAGAACCAAAGTAGAATTCGAAACAATATTTTATTTTATTTATTCTTTTTTTTTTTTTTTAATATACAATACGGTGTTTTTTTAACACTTAACAAAAATTATAACTGCAACACGTGAAACTTAAGCGTCTTTATGCAATCGCCGTCGTCGTGATGGACCGCTTTGCACACGTCCGCGTGCGCGCAGCCGTCGTTGTCGCACCGGCGCGGACTGTCCCTGTTGCGCTTGTAGGAAGTGGTTTCGGGTTCGGCAATGGCCGTTGCCGTGGCATGGGGGGTACTGCACCGATCGCACGATTGCCGCGGTCCAAAGTCGTGACCGCGATGGTCGCACTTGGTGCAGTCGCGGTGGCGGTGGTGGCCGCGCGCCCGTTGGCCCCGGAGACAACGTGTGCCGGTGGCCGATGCACGGACTTCTGAACCCGGCGTTCCCGGTCGCGCAACGTCCGCTGCTGCGACTGCTTGTCCGCGGGCGACTTGGCCCACGCGACGTCGATGCGCACGCCCGTGGCCACGTCCTGGGAACCGTCCAACGCGTACATGGCCGATTGCGCGTCCTCGCGCCGCTCGAAGTGTACGAACGCGTAGCTCTTCAAGATTTTCACGCGCTCCACGGTCCCGTACCGACCGAACTTCCGGGCCAGCACGCGCTCATCTAGCACGCCGCCGTACTGCCTGACGTACAGTACGCGCACCTTTGGCATCGTGTCCGCTTTCGGCTGCGGTTTCGGATGCGCCCAGTCCACGATCGTCTTGCACCCGAACAACTTGTGCTGCAACAGCCTCCGCTTAGCGTCCGTGGCCGCGGCCGCCGACCCGTAGTCCAGAAAGCAGAAGCCCCGGTGCGTCGACGGGTTGTCGGAGTTCTTGAAAGTGATCACCCGCATCAGGCGGCCGCGCGTTATGCGACTCACCTCGTCGAATATCTCCTGTGCCGTCTTTACCTTCGGCATATTGCCCACAAACAGCCTGCACTTGTTGCTGTTGTCCGCAGTGGCCAAAGGTTTAACCGAACGATCCATCATCGTATTACGTAGTATTGTCGTCGTCGTCGCGGGCGCCGCCTGTACTTTTCGACCGTTTACGGCGAGATTCGACGTGTGCTTGATGGTGTTGTGTCTTCCTTGTTTCTCGGTCGTTTGATTTTTATTCTTCAATATTTTCCCGTCCATAGTGCTTCGATCTCGTGTAAAACGACGTGTTTGACTAATGTTTCCTACTTGTTTTATTCTCGATGAAACATCGCAATACGGATTATGTTATATTGATTTTGTATACATAGCCAGCCAGATATTATACAGCACTGTTTGGAATCTGGTAATTTAGTAATTTATTTTTATTTTTTTATTTATCCGTCGTACAGTTTTTTTATTTCGTTTAAATGCATTATTTCTTAAAGGCCAACAGCAAGTAATATTGCATCAACCTACAGATTTAGTTGACTATATTGCTAGGACTTTTTCGTTGCCTAACGTTTCTAATTTGTAGCTTTATAGTTTATTTAACTTTCTGCTTATCACAATGTTACCTAATATTTAGACTTGGTTATTAAAATACTCTCATTGTCTGCATTTTTAATTGATACATTTCCAGAAATATTCCTGAGTTCCGTAATCGTACACTTTAAACGTTAATAAATATTTTTTATATTTTTCGTCACATACGCATACGTACTCAGAGCACAGATCGTTATTTGGCAAATTCTCAAATTTCTAGCATAGATAATAATAATAATTTTAACTTATTGATATACTTCCTTCAAAAAAATCAATTTGTATAACCGAATTGTTGAAAAATGACCTAACAATTATTATTAGTAATTACTTATTACTCATAAAATATATTAATATTTTTATTTTAAATGATTTTCAGGTATTCTATTTGTTATATTTAAAAAAAAACTACTATCTAAAATAAATATCGTAATCCATAGGCACAATTTTTTTTTATAAGCTTTGGACAGCGAATATTGACATAAAATTACATGTAAAATATAATATAATGTATAATATTCTAGACTAACAAATTATATCGGTTTTTTTAAAATGCTCTAACTCAAAAATGAAAAACCGCAACAACTTGAAATATTCACCAAATCTTTATATTGACGTTCTCTATACATGGTTATGGTTTCAAAGTATTTTGATGTATTTTGACTTATTTATAGGCAATTTAAATTTTCGATTTTTCTAAATTTTTCGTTTCAAAATAAAATATACTTATTACAATATTTATAAATAACATTGTATTATATTCTAGTTAAACATATCATCTCCGTTCAGAATCGTTTTTCGTATCCAATGATACCTATCATTGAATTCAAATTTAACAAATCCATTATAATGACCTATCCTATGAAGAGTCGCACTTCACCCCCCCAAGTGTACAGCAGAACGAGGCCCATCCGGTTCTTTTTTTTCTTAACTATTTTAAGATATTTGAATATTTTTTCGTAAAATGTCGATAAAATTATTTTAATTAGACCTTGATAGGATCTTTAGTCATAAAAAATTTCCTTATTCATATATCTAGTTAAAGAAAAAATGAAGTTTCATTTAAAAAAAAAGTATTATGAACGTTTGATAATTAAATTTTGACAAAATGATAAAAATCTAGCAGATCATTATAGTTAAAAATGCATAAAACGATGATATATTGGTTTCAAGTTGAAAAGATCAATATAGCAATATCATTCAATCGTTCCTATATCTCACTTGACCAAGAAGTTTCACTCATTTTTTTAACATTCTAACTCTCAAAGAGGAGTTGATAAAGTAAAAATAATAGTAAATTTTATCATTTAATTACTATTGAAGCTATAAATGTTGTAATTAACATTTAGATTTTTTTTCATGCTTTTGATTATAGATTTTTAAAATATATTTTACTGCAATAATTATATGTATGCAGGCTTGTATTTACAAAAATTGCCGCCAGGAGCAACATTGAATTTGCCACCTTTCCAAAACACAAAAAGGAAAAAATGGTTATTAATAGTGCACAATTGTTTCTTTATTTTCTGTACTTTACAAAAGACTAAAATTGGTTTTATGCTCAAATCACAAGGCATTTAGACAACATACATTTTTTTTTATTTAAATTTTGACAATTAGAAAAAAACTGTTGGTTATAATAATTTAAATAAAGAAAACACTGAAATTTATCACTTTCTGTCTATTCTACAAACATTCAAATTCGAATTTTAAATTTGGTTCATAAAAATAATATTTTTAGTTATTTTAGAAACCAGCATAGTATTTTAGGTGTTTGAATATAGAAACATTATTTTAGTATTCTTAAATAGTAATTGATAGGCATAATAGCATATTTTTGGAGGAGTTCGCGGGTTTCGGCCTCTTAAGAAAAAGAAAGTTCAAAAGTCATAAATATTTGAAAAAAGAATTAGTAAGAGTTAACCACTCTAAATACTTTATAAATAAATATATTATTTTTCAAATTTGATTTATTTGTAGTAAATAGTTACATTATTATAAAATATATCTCAATAATAATCAATATATTATTTATAATAATTTTTAAAATAACTAAAAAAAACTACTACTAATTACTTATATTTTTAAAAACCATCAATTATTTTTTTCGTATTCTATCTTATAGTTGATTTTCAATCTGATTCTATTCGATCCATACTGGGAATTATTATGTGATGAACTTCTTTTTTAACATTGCAGTTGATGAACCAGTAATTGATATAACTTCAAGCTGCCGTCATTAATTATTTTCATTGCCGTTTTCTTAGAAACATCCAATAGTCGGTATTAGCGGTTCCCTCTTCTACCTCCTTTAAATAGACTTTTACGATAAGCAGGAGTTACTGTCGGTATTTTCTGAACCCAACCTACAGAAGTTCTTGTACAAGTATAATGTCTGTATCATTAATTTGACCATAGTGTTATAATTTATCATTAACTATGTGGTTTCTTGCTGCATTTATCTATATTACTTTTAACTTCTTCATGTCGTTTAAGATCCATAGTCTGTAATTATACATCGTGCCAAATATTTGGCCAACTCATTGATTCTGCAATTCACACATTTTGGAATACTATTACATATTTTTATGGTATTTTTCTTGTGAGGAACAATCCATGTAGGTACATCTGTTGGACAATATTTGACAAAATGAATTCCTTGTTGTGTTCAGTGGCGTACTCACGGGGGGAGGAGGGGTTCATGGGGTTTGAACCCCCCCCCCACCATTGTCCGTATTTTTTATATTTCATATAGGTATCACAATACAATATTTTTTTACCAACAATATCACGGTTATTGATTAAGTTATTAAATTAATATAATAAATAAAAATAAAAATAATAATTGATTATTGATTTTACTGATTGTAATATAGTGGTTAATACTTCATTAGTTACCAGTACCTACCACGATTGACAACACACATTTTAAATTAATAATTTGGTTTTAATGTGTATTGTGATTTGTGATAATGTGAATATATGATGATAACGTTAACGTACAGATTTCGTATTCATGTATGCTTAATTAAAATCTTTCATTTCTGTGTTAGTATTTACTAGTTTACTTCTTAGTTCTAGTAGTTTTATATTTATTCAACTAAAATAGCTGGTTACTGACAGCTGAGGAAGTGGTGGACGATCTGGCAAAAAAGCCAAGGAAATTAGACTTTATATTACAATGTGTTAAAATATATATAATTTTTTGATATAGAGCAAAATTTGTAGTTCTTATAACTACGTGGGGTGTGGGGGCAGAGCCCCCCACTTTCATATTCTAGTACATTTTCAGAGCCCCCCCCCCCCATTGAAAATTCCTGAGAACGCCACTGGTTGTGTTATTTTATTCTAATTGTTATTAGTATTGTCACTCACTGGCAGTATATTTGGTTCTTTATCGTCTTATTAGAGTCTCTAACTGGTTTCTTATTCAGGTTCCTGATAAGTCACCGCTATAATTTTTTTCAATATCCAAAGTGTTCGCGGGTATAGAACCTTTCCTACGGTTCCCTGTTTCTTTTTCGTTGTCTTTTCATGGTTTTCTTTAGATACATATAATTTTTTTGAAGGTCCTGGAATATTTTTATCATGATCGTCCATTTTAATTTTTGGAGAAAAAATGTTAAATATTCGTTTACTTTTTTCCAAGAACTTTTACATTCTTTATTCTTGATTTGTCTCTGCTATAATAACCCCCTTCTAGTTATACCTGGATAGTGATTTGCATTATGTAATCTAAATGTAAATATTTATACTGATACATTTATATCATCCCAATGTATCTATTAAATAAATAAAAATAATAATCTATATATATATAAAAATAGAGCCAAAAATGCATAACAATTCATCAATTAAGAACGGCTGGGCGGATTTGGCTCAAATTTTTTTTAATTGTTCGTCATTTCCAAAAGAGGTTTTTAAGAAAAAAAATTTTGGGAAAACCCTTTTTTTTTAAATGTTTTTGATGATTGATTTTTGAGTTCCGGAATATTTTTTTGAATTAAAAAAGCTACAAAAGCAAACTTTAGCTTATAAAATTGTCCATATGACATAATTAATCGTTAAAATGGAGCCCCCGGTCAACACAAAAAAATTGATCAACATGCAGAAATATGTCGTGTATTGCATTTAGGTATTAATATTATGTTTCATCAAATAACGTAAATTTTAAATTTTGTAAAGTGATCATTTTTATTCCGTTCTATTTTATTTATAGTAGTAAATACCCTCTCCTTACGTAGAACGCAATAGTCGTAAATTTAGGTTTTATCTATATGAAATATAAATATTTATATCTATATAAATATTTCATATAGATAAAACCTAAAATCATATGATTATTCGATTATTACAACATCATTTTCTATTTTCCGTTGTTGGCGTTACCAAAAAAACTGCGCGAGTACAATTTTTATTTTATTTCACTCTATTTAACTAATTAGCAATCATTTATTTAATACCTGCATTTCTTATAACATGCATGCTTAATTAATCTAATCATTATTAGAAAAAGTAAATACCAATGTTGTTTACAATTTTTTGTTGTCGTAGTAAAAAAACAAATAAAAAATTACATCGTTACTGGTCGGCGGGCAACGTCGAGGAATATTTATATAAAATATATTATATATATTATATATTATATATTAACAATTTGTAGTTAGCACTTTTAATGGGCAATAAAGTGCATGGGAACAGCTAGTTTAATCATATAATTATATCAATGTATTTATACAGAATGAAATGTTTATATTTATATATATATGTATTATTTAATGTTTATTTACTTTTAGTTTGAGAATTTGAAATTTATATAGTTAACATGAGAAAACTAAGTGAACTAGGTATTTATGTAAGTTCCAATAGTAGTTTTTATTCCCAAAACTAGAATGTATTAAAGTTTTATCTAATTGAGTATAAAATTGTTAATACTTTTCTAATAAATAATACATTTTCTTGACGATTCTATTGTAGTAAACCACCTGGTAGCAGACATCCGCTAATATTATCATGTATGAATATTAATGTGGAAAGACGCACAGGGAACCAATATCAATACTTATTCATAAGAGGGCCTATTACGATATCACAAAAGCAAGTTTCCTTATTCATATCCATCAGAATCCCTATTAACCTTATCCTTATCCTAAATGGCTTCCTATAAATACGGTATCCATTTAGCCATCTATTTAGAATAGTTCTAACTTGCTTATTCCGCTTATTGCTTCGGCACTCATCTGGTCATGAAGCCCACGCGTCTCACATCGCTACCAGCTCTGAAATTCAACTTTTACTATTCTCGGGCAGAGGTTATATACTCTGTTCTCAAATTCCTAATTATAATTTTATTACTATTTAATTTGTATTAACTATATATTTTATATTTTATATATTATTATAATTATTGGTTTAGCATTAAATCATAATGTTTTATTATTTAAATACCTTCTAACATCACTATACAATCACCGACGTGAAAAGTATTTATTCGTCTACGGTGTATTGTGTCGCCCTCTCGCAGGCCGGCTCACTACACTAATCATTATTAATACATTTAAATAATAAAAAAAAAATTATAATTTTTATTTCTGGATATAAATGTATGTTGTAAATATACTGATTAAAATGTACTAATTAAAACGTACAATTTTGTTGTAAATAGATGGATAATTTAAATATAAATTATTACCTGTGTATTTATTTGGAATGCGTTATTTGTATTAAGTAATCGAATAAATTAAAAAGTGTTAACATTTTGTATGTATTTATTTTTTTTATTTTATTTATTATTATATGACTATAACATTGCTGTTGAATATTACTGTTCATTAATTATTGTTATAACTGTTACCATATATTTAAGCAGTTTAAGTTAGCTTAGTGTATTTGTATTGTTGTTGTTCTTTTATGACTCACTTGTTTATGAGTAATTATAAAATAACTTTAAAAACAAATGTATTTTGAATGTTAAAATCAACTATTTTTACTTGCATGCTACATTTAAATAATTTCATATGAAACTTTCTTATCTTTATTAAAATAATAAAAATATATTTTTCCAATATTTTATATAGTACCTATAATTATATACAAATACTTTAATTTTGAGGTATTCTAATGTCTAAGTACAGACTATTACAAAGTAATAGCATTGATTATAATCAATGATAACAGCCTAGACTGTATAACCACTGATATTATGAATATTTACAGACTATATTTATCATTAAAAAACATTCGGTCCGTATTTCGTCGTTATGTCGTTACTCGAAAAACTACCCAAGATAACTTACACTCTAAAACTCTATATCGACCCAACTAAACTACTGGCCATTACTATCTGATACATGACTAATTTGAATTGGTATTTGTCAATTAATACAACAATTTGGTACATCAAACTTTCAATAAACTCCGGCTAACTACCTATATTGACTGTATTATATTGTTAATATGTAAGTATATATGGAAGTATTTTTAATATAAATTAACATTCAATATACTCAATTTAAACGCATAGATTTTTTAAAATTGCAAATTTATAACTTATCTCTAATTATTGAATATGTAAGAGATATTTGAAAAATAATTCGCACAAATGATGACTTCCTTTTCTAAATATAATTTGTTCTTTTTCATTTTTTATATATAAACATTCTATTTTATTAACAATTATACAAATCTGTCGACGGGTTTAACAACCAAGCTTTGCATTGCACTACACATGTATACAATAATTGTACATACATTAATTATTAAAAAAGTTTGAGCTGGAACTCCAAATTCCTTTTCGTGACATTTTCTTCGAACGAATTACGTTGCTATATATAAATAAGAGATTATTGTGAACGTTTTACTGACTTTATATAATTTTCCGCATATAATATAAAATACAATAAATGTATCAGTAATCAATAAAAAACTTTATATTTAATTATGACTTACACGAAGGAAGCAAAATCCTTATCCTTACCTCTTTTGTCCAAGCAATTCTTTATTAAAAAATATAATATTCAATTTTTTGTTTATGTATCAAATGCTAGTGGTGGTGATAATGTGGTTTTTAATATATATATATATATATATATATATATATAGATGTTAAAATACCTAAAATTATTTTGTTGTTGTATAATACCGTATAATACCGGTATTATACCTGTATTATACCGTATAGAACCTTAAACTATTGGAAATTTAACAGAGGTTATAACCCTATTATTAATTATGAAATACGAATCATTTAAAAAGGAATAATTTAAAAAATGACCAGAAGGTCAGAAAACATATAATACAAGATTTAATTAATAATTTTAATGGATATTTTTATAATGCGTACTTTCCTTACTCATTGGGAACACATGATATGATAATAATTTATAAATGATAATAATAAATAATAATTTTATATCTAAATAATTTAATCGTGGTGATAACTAAAAATAACGCCTTAATTCTTTTTTTTTATACCGTCTGTATAAAATAATTTTATATCATGTGTATAGTACCTTGTATAATACAGTTTTATACCACTGTATAATACAAACTCACATCTCTATATATATAAGTATGGATTTCATTCAGATTTCAAATTAAATGAAATGTAAAGTCATTTAAATACATATTTATTGTTAGATTTGCGGTAAATTATTCTAGATGATATTTCAATAACAAAAAAACTAATAATTAGGTAAATTCTAAATTTATAAAAGTTGCACTAAAAACTAAGTACTTTGTGTAATAATTAATAATGATATTATTCACTTGGGTATTATACACTTATATGTACATTATTTATTGACCTCGTAAAATCTAAAGGAGTACTGTGATTCAAAATTTATTATTTTGATTCACATTTCGAACTATATTTTTTTTATAAACCAGTGCCGTCGTTAGCGGGCGGGCAACTTAGGTGATTGCTTCGGGCCTTGCACTTAAAATAAATACGGGGGACCACAATTTGTCAAATTAGAATAGTTGGATATATTTAGATGTAAGGAAATTGCACTACTTTAGCCTCACTAAAGCTTACGACGGCACTGCACCAGTGATTCTCAACCGGAGTGCCAAGAAATTTTTAGAAAATACTTAAGGGTAATGTAGATAAACAAAAAGATCGAGAACCACTGATTTAGACGATTGTGGTATATCACTAAAAAAAAAAGAACCGGATGGGCCTCGCTCTGCTGTACAGTTGGGGGTGGGGTGGAGTGCACCTCGTTTATAGGATAGGTCATTATTACAATGGATTTGTTAAATTTGAATGCAATGATAGATATCATTGTATACGAATAACGATTCTGAACGGAGTTAATATGTTTGTTTAGGATATAATACATTGTTATTTATAAATATTGTAAAAAGTATATTTTATTTTGAAACGATAAATATATTTTTCAATTAGGATGGGTTGGCAGTTGCATACAGTGACATAGTTTGTCAGTCTAGAATATTATACATTATATTATATTTTACATGTAATTTTATGTAAATATTCGCTGTTCAAACGCTTATAAAAAAATTGTGCCTATGGATTTTAATAATTGTTGAATGACAATAAGAACTACTTCTGTGGAATCTTCTATTAAATTTTTAAGTATTTTGTACGAGCCAAATTTTTTTTATCACCAATTATAAAAAAAAAATGTAAAAAAATCGAATATTTTAAATGCCTATAAGTGGCTTAAAAATTAATAAAATATTTTGAAAAAAATATGACATAAAGGAAATGCCAATATAAACAACTGATAAAATTTTCAAGTTTCTACAATTTATACTTTTTGGATAAAAACAAATAGCAAAAATCGTTTGAGGCTAAACCGTTATTTAACGTGGTTTTGTAAAAATTTAAATTTCAAACACTCATAAAATTTTTTTGTCTGAATCCGGTTAGTTTTTTTTATAGATATTTGAAGAAAAACTAATGAAAAACCTTGTACCAAATTTTCAAAACTTAGTTATAAAAGAAATAATTTTACGAATTTTCGTAATTTTTACACTTTTCGTATAAATTGTAACTTTGAGCACTTACAAAAAAAAATTGTGACTTACGATTTTAGATTGTTTTTTATCAGTTGAGGAATAATTTATAAGAAATTTTGTATTAAATTTTCAAGATTTTCTGGCCGGCCAAAAAATTTTATCGTTATTTTAAAAAAAAAAAAATTAAAAAAATTGAAAATTTCAATTGTCTATAAATAGCTCAATAATAGTCAACATTGAAAATTTAACGGTGAATAGAGAACGTTAATCTAAACATTTGATGAACATTTTTTTAGGGTTTTTCCCGTCGCATTTAAAAAATATTGAAATTTTTTACTTTTGACCTCCCAAAGTACCTACTAGATTCACTTTCCTTTCAGAAAAGTTGCTACATAAGGAAATCGAAACATTTTTACTGCCCCATATCGTGTCGACAGACACAAAAAAAAAAATAAAAAAAAAAACACACATCATTGTAAAATCAATACATTCTTCACTCCGTTCAGAATCTAAAAGATATTTAGCGAAATTTTAATATAAAATATGTAAAATATCTTAGTCATATACTTCTGAGATATCACTAATATATTTTATTTTAAACGTGTTCGTCGAACTGCATGATCACAATAATAAGAAACACAAATAAAATATAATATGAAATTTCTTGGTTTAAACTAATGACCGATGGGTGCACTAGTAGCGAAATTATTGAATGAATTGAGGGGAGCAAAAAAAAAAGCTTCGTAGTATTGAAAATCAACTCAATCGAGAATCTATTTGTTTTTTGATTTGAGATTAGTTAAATCAATAAAATCAAAACAATTTTATTTATTTATTTTATTATTTATTTTAACAATTATATATTTATACATACGATCTGTATAGAAAAATACAATAAGTAATTTATATAAAATTGCTACAAGGTTTGAGGGCTTGAATGAAGGGTGCCCCCTTACCAGTAACCATAGGCGGAAATTGGGGGGGGGGTTGGCTTGGGGGGGGCTTAGCCCCCCCAAAATAATTAAATTTCGTAGTATAAAATATTGAAATAGGTACTTATTTTGCAACAATTGACATTTAAGCCCCCCCTTAAATTCAGTCAAATCTCCGTTTATGCCAGTAACGCTACTTTAACTTGATGAACAAGTCTATTTTCCTACAAAAATGAAATACTTACCGTTTTTCTTTGCTGTTCATTTTTTCCAAAAAAAAAAAGAGAGGTAGTATTCAAATTTCTTCCAAATTTTTTTTGGATTAAAATAATGTAAATTTTCCTCCAAATATTAAAATATTTAGCTGGCATCAGTAAAATAGTAC
>JASXSY010003347.1:0-92958 GCA_034509805.1 Sipha maydis
CGGCCATATAATTATTACTATTATTATTTCGCCCATATACATACGAGCACATATTACTAATACGTACATGCAAGTACATATACTAATTTATATATATATATATATTCATATTTACACATAAATATTATAATATATACGTACGCGCACATAGTTATTCCAATGCGTCCCGCGCACCACTGCTGCACATTACACCTTAGACTCGCCGCCGCAGACGATCAATTTCCAGTCTACCGGATTTCTCGCACTCGCACACATAATATTCTAATTTGCCCGGCCGATTACGACTTTTCCGGTTCGTTACAAATCGTACGCGCGTACATCATAATAATCTGCGCGAGTGCAATTATTATACGGTTCAAAATTGCGCGCTTCTATAAATATAATATATTATATTCTACAGCTACGCCTCCCCGTTCCCTGCGTACTTCTCTCTCTCTGTATATATACCTATATACTTATATATATTTTTCTTTGCTCTTTGTCCCATTGTCTTAGTTAATTTTTTTATATGTATATTTACTTCTTTCTCTCTATATGGGCATACGTATAATATTACATACGCGTCCAGTCCCTGTTCTGCATATGTTCTTCCCTTTCAATAGCTGACCCAGTCTTCTGCGGACGACTCGAGCCAAAATCCGAAGTGATGAACGAATAGTATTTTTTACTTAGTACGTGTTACTATTTTACAAATTAAAATCCGTCCATAAAAGATTTCATAGTCAACTATGATACGTACTCACGAAATTCCTCATAATTAAAAGGTGGCCTCTGCAATACTATAGCTGGAAATCTCTTCGAGAAGTTTGAAATGCAAGTAGTGACGAGGTATTCTAAAAGATATAACAATTATTAATCAATTATTAAATAAACATGAATTATAAAAGATTTTTCCATTTTTCTTCGGTATAATATAACAAATATTCCTATAGGTATTTCATAATTTGTTAAAACGTATACGTATACTATATATAGTATTGTTTTATTTTTTTCGACAAACTATAACTTTGACTAAATAATTTTGGAGGTCTTTCAACCATCTTTCTCATCTCCGCTTATAAATAAAATATTACTATATATAATAAGACGATGTACACATGCGCACGTATCTGCGGTGTGTATGTGTGTGTGTGTTTGTATGTATGTGTAAGTGGGAGAGAAAAACCAAAAGACGTCAATACGAGGTCGTATAAAATATATAAACATATGTCTATGTGTGTGCGCGTGTGTGTATATATATATATATATGTGTGTGTGTGTGTGTGTAGGGAAGAAACGTCCGCGGGTAGCAGGAGAGGGCCCCCCTCGGCTGGATCGATAGCGGGCGGACCACAATTTTGAAAAGACAAGGAAGGAGGACAGCACTCCGCGGGTCACATTCAATTTTTTTTTTTTTTAATCAAATATTATAGAAACCCGTCCGACCGTCTTTTGGTTTTTATTTCACGAGGAAAAAATCGTTAAGTTCCATTGTTCTCTAACGTATATATATATATATATATATATATATATATATATATATATATATATAAATGCGTAGGTACAGCAGTATATATACGCTATAACTGTGGAAGCATAAAACAAGTATATTCTCTATTTATACGCGTGAGTATACAAAAAATTATTTTAGGTAAGGTTTTAATAGTTATTAAAAGCTACAGCTGTAACAATTATTAACAAACAACAACCAACGTAGAAAAATGATTTGATTTGGTTACCCTTACCTGTGTACATAACACGAACAAAAATTACTTATCGTTTAGGGAAGGTGTGAAAATATATATTTCCTTAGAAATTCGGAGAACATTCGAACCCCACTAGCTCCTTAGAATATGCAATGCACGAGCATGAAAACGCAACTCGAATAACCACGTGCAACAGGGGCCAAGAGTGACGAGAGGAAACATTGCAGCCCGAGCTTTTATCGCGCACCTGTTCATTGAATTATTTCGCGGTGGTCATTATGTATTCTTGAGAATCGTTTGCGTTATAAGTCTCTTTGTAAATTTTTGATTTTATATTTCGTTTTTTTTTTTTACGCAATACAAAACAAACGAGTGATAAAATTACAATCGGTACCTACACTGCCTCTATTGCATACATCACGTGTACATGCACCTATATAGCTACGACTACGATGAATTATTTCTCTCACTTCGGCACGTGAAATTACGCAGCATGAATTTCTATAAACTGTATATTATATCGTTGTGCGCATTATATACATGTACGTTATATACGCACCGAAGATATTTACGTTGAATAATGAATGGTTCAGCGCGCGAGAAATCGATTTTATTCCGCCAAACGTACCTATGTGTATATATATAGACGCGTTGTATTATAATATAGCCGCTTGAAATTATATCGCGTCTGCCTCGTCGAATATTTGATAAGATTTTTCGAAGTGAATTATGGTCCGTAGGTAAATAAATTATTGTAATTAGCGCGCACCCGTTACTCAATCAATAATTATAATATGATACGATTAAAATCGTTTTGGATCGGCGTATTACATAAAAATATGACTGCCAGCACTCGATATTTATTATTGTGAGAAATGTACTTGTGTATATATGTGTGTGTGTGTGTGTGCATGTATTGGTACGTGCGGCGCGTATTGAATTAATTATATATATTAGTCTAACATTATGCGCGCGCGTAACGCCTAACGCGTCCGAACGTCGTGCGCGTTACTACCCATTTACTGCAGATACACGCATATCGTATGGGAGAAAACGTGCTACGTATAAATAATAAAATATGTGTTTAACGAATTATGCGCGCATATTTATATTATATTCGGTAAATGTGTGTGGAATTATACGTGTACATTGTACACATTAATGGACTCTACACGTTATCGTTTTTATTTTTTTTTTATGTACTATATGGACACGAGTTTATTAATTTTATTTCGCTTACATATATTTACTCGCTATATATATATATATATATATATATATATATATATATATATATTAATTTTAATAAAAATTGAACGTTTTCATTTCTCCCACTCCCGTATTATAAACATATTAAATTATAAATTAATAGAAGCGAAACCGTCAACTTGAAAAGAACCGGCTACATTCGATGTATTGTTTCAAACCTGAGGTGTAAATAATATGTGTTTCGAAATGAAAATAATTGTTTGGTAGAAAAAAAAAGTACATAATCCCCAGAACTTCGGTGTGTGTGTGTGTGAACAATGCAGTGTTAACCTACTTGTGGTGTGGTTTTCTGTAATAAATCATGAGACTATTAATGAACGATTCAGCGCAAATTCGATATAGACACCGAAACAGAGCGTTGGAAAACAGTTTTAATTAATTCCGATGAGGAAAATTACATGATATTTTCATATCATTCTCGACAATTTTTTTTTCTTCGACTTCTTACATTTCTTACTTACGTATACCATAGAACTTGAATGAGACATTAGTTACAACCATGCAAAATAATTATAATCGGTTTCACATCAAATTAACAATTTGTCAACTTATCGCGTGTAATATCTTCAATTTCGATTTATCTTATCAGTTAGAATGCGTGCATCTACGTCGTTTAAACGATTCATACAACAACCGTAATTATATTATGTTTGTAATATCTTAGTTATAAAAAAAACACCCAATAATAAGCACATCAAACTAATCGTTGATTGTCATGCCAGATGTGAAACGATCATGTTATGTTATACGGGTGTGCTTGTGCTACAGACAGAAGCTAAATATTCACTTCGATCGATGAAACCCGATTATTCTGCACTCATGCATGCAGATAGAGACTTAAAGCAGTATTTTCAAAAATAACGTTTGCCATATTTCTCTGAACGAAATATTTTTTCGTCAAATAGGTACTCGCATAAATATCATACGCATCTGCTTGTATTTTATAAGGCGTCTATAATTATTTGTGTACGTCAAACGCGAGTAAGATGTAACTAAGCTATAGTGAAGGTTTTATATTGAGGCTGGAGTCGATAAGAACAGACCATCATCCATTGGTAGAATTGCATGCGTAACGCATGTATTAAAGACGTACGTCATGTATTATTGCAAGTGATTACAATCGAAAACGTTAAAAAGGTTTAACAGTGTGTACCGGCATGAAATTATATTTTACTAAAAATCCTATTTTTGTAGTGTTGCATTTGTATACCGTTTAAACTGCTCGCGCAATACAATGATTTAAACTATTCGTTTACGAGTCATGGTTTACATACTCGTACATCGTAGGGAATTATTAAGTAAGACACGTAATTTAACTTGTACAACGGTAATATTGTGCTGATACAATAAACATTCGTCTCAAAACGAGATAGGTGCATTAAATACGTAAACGATTATAATTATGCCTAGGAAATCGGACTGTAAATATAAATAAAATATGCGTATCGCATTATTAATTCTGTTGACATATATTCTATTACAGCAATAGTTATCGTTTAATTCATAACATTGTGCCGGAACTTCAACGATACGTCACCACACGAATAAAATTAACGGCCATAGTTAAAACTTAAAGGATAAAACTTTTATAATGATAAAATGTAGATAGTAAAACGGAGATAATACACCCTAAATTAAATCTATATCATCATTATCGTTTTCGTGGCCGATGACCATTAATTAATATCCATTAAATTCTACTGTTTGCAATTTTTTGCCTCTTTTTTTTCATAAAATATTTCAACTATTCTTCAATATATATAATACGTAATAATGTGTATTTTAATGAACTAACTTACATCATAAGTACATTATATATTTACGCGCACACACACACAAACACACACACACTCATACACTCTAGCTTTAAACATACACTACACGCTACACAGTTTGACAATAATCCAAAATATTAACACTCTGTTACTCCATCCAAATATAAATATATATACTCACTAAGAGCTGAATGTAACGATCTAAATTAAGTTTTTTTGTAGAATATAATACATATTTTTTTTCCTCTTGCCTAAGACAAGTTTCGACAGTTCATTGGTGATGTGTAAGCGCGTTAAATATAACAACAAAATGTTGGCATTTAAAAACTAGAGTTTTCAAAAATATTTCCTCAGGTCATTTGATTTTGTTCCAAGTTTGAAACCAGACTTGAAACATAATTTTTATTATTGGCATTATTATTAGTATATTGACTTTTTATCAGTAAAAACTAACCTCTAAATTGATTCATCCCAATAAATTATTCAATATTCTCTTTATTTTGCGCAATTTCACGTAGTACAGTACGTAATTGTACCCACTTTATATCTCTATTTACGGCTGTATGGGTTATAAATTATGTTTCACGCTTTATATAACAACATTAACATTCGAAAAAACTTTACTTAAATAAAATGACTGTATGTACAATATTCTGTAAAGTGCTTATGATACCTTTGTACATATACATTTAACTATACCAATATATGTGAAATCACAGTAGAGCGTACGTAGGTTATCACGGTAATTCGAAAACGTCGTATTATAATTAAATAATTAATGTAATATTCAATATATTATCGCGTTAAAAACTTTTGTTTTATTCATATCGAGGCGTACACTCGGGTAAATAGACAAGGTGAGTCTTCTTCTTCCTCCTCTAGATATAATATTTCCTCTCACTTGTTGTCCCCGCGCACATCCGAGATGGGACAAACCGCCTAAGTATCGATAAGGACTCCTCATTCTATTTGACATAATTTTACACCGGCTGTCGACCTGACGCAACCACATTAGTCGCCCCTTACGACCGGCTGTGGAAACCGTGGAAATATTCTGACACCCCTTTCCACAGGGGATTATAAAAATTTTCGATAATAAATGAAAACCTGTTGAATGAAATAGACAAGGTGAGTAAATACGTATAATACCTACGCACCTATGTATACATAATGTATGTGATTGACAGGCGTAAAACGCGTCATTTCGTTTTTTAATAAAAGCATACGTATATGATATCATAATGTCCGTTATGTTTTTACACAAAACGCGCGTTGGTCGACGAGACTGACGATTGAGCGCGGGTAAAAGCATATTAATATTAAAACACGCATAAAAATAATAACAATAATAATAATAATAGGAATAATTACTACAGTGTTATACCCGTGATGTGGTTTAGGAGGATTAAAACAAATGGAGTAAAAATATTTATAATATTAATAGAAAATTAAAAATGAACGATAAAATATATGTTAAAATTCGATTTGAACACCGCACATGTGTCTCAGAGCTCGTGGTTTTTCGTAATTGAAATAATAATATTATACAATACACTAAACTCACATATCAATTATAATATCGCGACCGCGCGATACAATATTATACGTAAGGTGTGTACGATTACAAAATTATATTTGTTCACATGTTTGACTTCATTCTTAGACTTGGACTGTTTTTCGCATTCAGATTAAATGAGAGATGTTGTAAGTTATTCATACTACAGCAGAGACTGTGTTTTCCAGATAATATTGTTTAAGCAGCAAATATTATTTCGTTTGTTTTTCTGGAATTGTTGATGATGTACCGTAGTAAAAATTCGAACCTGTACATTCGGAGTTTTAAAAATTTAACTACGAAGGAATTTATGTGGTTTCTTCGATCATGGGTATGTCGTTTTATCGTATGCGATTAAATGAAAATCGACAAATAACTACGTGTTGTGAAAAACGGATAGTAACTTTGATGTATACCGATCCGAGGAGTTACACCGACGAAAGTTTTGGTCGAAACGTTGACCAAGTCACGCGAAGAATCCCAGAAACCATGAACTGAACATTGATTTGCGTAAGAAATACGTTTTGGGAAACGCGGTCTTCCGGAAACGGAATGGGGAAAAAATGAAAACGCATAACTTGGGCACGAAAAATAAGCGGACGGGGGTGAGGTCGATGGCGGTCGGAAGATCACCCGTTGTGCACGCGCGTATCACTCATCGTCCGCGTATCGTCTCGCCGGCAGATATGACGCGGTCGTGGCGCGGCGAGGGCGGCGGCGGCGGCGGCGGCGGCGTCGGTGGGCGCGTCGCCTATTGGAAAACCGTCGATACGAATATATTTTATCCGTGCCCCCGTCGCCCCCGCGTTCGTCCCCGTGACCGGCGCGCGCGGAATACACGAAAATACAATATAAAAGCGTCGGCGCGCGCGGGCAAAAGGTCGCCTTCCCCACTCCGGCCGCCGACGCCGCGCGCGCGAATCGAACGGTTATCGGCGGGGCCCGCGCGCGCGCGTACGTACCACATGTGCGTGTGTGTGTATACGGTTCGTAGCGTTCCGCCCGCGGCCGCCGTTCGCGCCGATACTCGGCTATTGGTGGCCTCCGATGACGCTACCGATTCCGATCAATCGGTCTGCGGGCGGCGGCGGCGTCAACGGCGCGGCGGCCGGAGTACGCGCGCATGACGACGCTTTTTTTCCCCCTGCCGCCGCCTACTCGCCGACCACTTCTACCACTACTGCCGTGTGTGCCGCCGCCGCGGTCAGGTACACGAGGGCGCTCGCCAGTGTGCGTGGATTTCTTGCGTGCGTGCGTGCGTGTGTGCGGTACGCGTTCCCGTCGACACCGCACCGCCCCGCCGATCACCGATGTCCGCGCGCGTCTCTCGCCCACCGTCTCCCTCGCGTTCGTTCGCTCGCTCACTCGCACTCTACGCTGACTCATCGATATCGGCGGCGGCCGACGCGCCCAACGGGTTTCCGATCGCTCCACCCACGTATACCGATTTTCCCTCGAACGAATATACACCACACCCCGTTTTATCGGCACAAACTCCTCCTCGATATATCCTATAAATATCATAATACATATATTATATTGCGTACGAACCCGTCCTCTCCCTCCATCCCTCCCGCCACACAACTTACCCTCTCGATCACCGTGATCGATCCGTACCGCATGTATGAACTGTACTTCACGTCCCGACAGCGTACACGCCATGACTGGGTAGGCCAACGTGCGTAAACGTAATATGTGTATTCACATACATGTATTCGCAGAATCTCGCGTTTTGTAATCCTACTCATAATCGTTCTACTATCGTTGTTTTAACCGACTCTTATAATATCGTGCTAAGAAATGATTCCGATTATAGGTACGTGAAAAAAAAAAATTGCTAAAAATGATTGCATTCAGATACGTGATAATTTATATGTGTGTGTGTGTGTGTGTTTTAGAGTCATTATCTCGGACAAGTAGCACTGTTTTTCAGATGCACATACGTACATATATGTATACCATACGCTCGCTGCAATTAATTATTTGTACGTTAAAACTTTATCAAATATTCCGTAAATATTAGATGTCAGTATATTACAGTAGAGGTACCTGCGTAAATAATCGATATTCTGTATGAATACAAAATATGTATTTTAATAATATATACTTATTTATAAGTGTAATAATATTTATACTTTAGTTCCATTTCTTTGGATTTGAAATTTAAATATTAATCACATGCGATGTTGTACTTCATCCTCTTTTCGAAAATGAAATTATTTAATGTAAAAGCTTCTTTCAGCTCCTTTATAGATCAGATATTTGCTAGAGTTTGTACATTGAACAGAAAAAATGTTGATGTTTTTTAATATTTTATTTTGAAAATAAAGAAAGAAATTTACATAATAATTATTTTAAAATTATATTTTTTTCTTATAATTTCTCTTTTTACCTATCAATATTTTTTTTTTTAAATAATTTTAAATATAACACAAGTTATACACAGTTTTCGATAGTTTTGTCTACTTTATGCTGTATATAACTACAGTGGTTGAGCAGTTTTTCAGTTCCTATTCTTTTATATACTTGATGAATAAAACACCGTAAAATAGAAGGTTCACACGTGCGTGTATATTTTATGTAAATATATATTATGATCAAAAGTTACTTGTCATCACTATATTTGCTGTATATACGAAAAACAGTTTTCAATGAATATATGAGTCGGTTCAACTTAAAATACATAGGGACACCCGCTCCTTATATACGTATTATACGCATAAAAGTGAATCGTTAAGACTATCGTTTGAACTTTAGCCAATCGCGATAAATCATCTACCTACTCACACGCAAGTTTAGTATTTTAAAACGTTTATCGGTTTTTGAAATCAAATGCGTTATAAAACCAGCGTTTTCGACGCCTATATAAGTATTTGCATATATATATATATATATATATATATATATATATATATATATATATATATATATATATATATATATATGTTATATATGTAACTTATAGGTAACCGTGATGCTGATGCGGTGTAAAACAATATTTTCCTTAGCGCCTTGAATAGCTGTGTGCACGCATTTTATCGTTCGATTCAAGATTGTATACTTATATATACCGCACCGATGCGTGGTTCATTAATAATTCGTCGTTTCAATTTCGCCTTTCCGCCGTCATTGCTTCATAATACGTACGTATACATATATATGCATATTCCAACAGTCCACAGTATAAGCGGTGTAGAATGTATACCGTGTTATCACAATATATACATTTTTATGAACGTGCACATGTGCGTTGTATACTCGATGAAAGTTAAATGTTTTTATATTTAATATTTAATGTATTTACATACGTGATAGTATGTTATATTCTTGTTAATACATTAATCATTCTACCCAATATATTTCATGCCTCGATCAAATGACTGCAAAAACACTAAATTATGTATCACTAATATTTGATTGTTTGTGTGTACTTTACCAACATACAGCCGCGTATTTGATATTGTATTAGTATTGGGACTAAAATGTTTTCCATAAACCTTGACTCGTCACATAGCAATCAATTCATGTTTAGATAGCACGTATATACGTACCTACTAATTAATTTATCGTTGCCAAAATGTCGAGTTTATAATAGCCCAAAATAATTATTTAACGATTTTATCGAGTCAACTTAATAATAGCAGAATGTCATTGAAGGTTGCGAACTTGATAGTATAATATACGTATACGTAGACATAATATGGTCAATAATAAGAATAATAAATAAATAAAGGTCAATTCATTACAGTCAAAAATTATTGAGTTAGACCTATACACGTACAAGGTATACCTATGCATTATACAAGCCAGCAAATCGCCTTAAATATGAGCATGAAGTTGGAAAATACAATGATAGCATTTTTTTTAAATATATATATAATTTTTTTCCTAAAAAAAACATTTCAGAGTTTTTTTATAAAGTGTATCCCTATATTTATTACTCGGGGGACAGACCGTGATAAGGAAATGCGTCCCCCAGGACTCTTGACTTTGTTATACGTATGTATACACACACACATACACACATACGCATATATATACACACCGACAGTTTCCATTGTATATTTAGTTTGTCCAGGAAATGTTTGCATACTAAATATATTATATACACACCCATTTTCGATAAATCATATTTTTTGGCCGTCCACGTGAAAAGTTTTCCATTTTTAAATACTCGAACGACCTGGAAAATAATGATACGTGTTTATGGCCAACGATTTTATTTTTTTTTTTTCCAAGAGAAGAAACCTTCAGCTCCCTAATGACCTAGCACGTCGTTATGTGATGTGGTTTGATTCTAAAAAAAGAGAGCATTCCTATACAAAACGAGTGAAGCACAAACGTTGTACATTTATTATATTAATAAGTTAACGTGCAAGCTGTTATACGACCTATGAGATGACAACAAACAAATAACGCGTCTTAAATACTATATTTATTGCTGTAGTGAAAAAATAAACAGTCAATCAATCTTTCAAATGTTTATTACATTTTTAATGTTATTACGTCAAGAGAACTACAGATTTTATTAATTATTAACGTTGGTTCTTATTTTAATTTTTATTAAAAGTGATGTGAAAATCTAAATAAATGTATATATATCTTTCATTTTTGATTCATAATTAAGTGAATACATACAAATTATTATGGCAAAAAAAAATAAAAAAAAATGAATCGCAATTGTTATTGAAATTTACTTGTAAAGTCAATATATCGCAATGAAATCAATGATTGGCTTTTAAATATTTAACGCAAGCGCTGTTTCAAATTTCACTGTTTATCATTTCCAAGACCAAGTATATACAACCAAAATGATTTCAAGTCAGCAGTTGAGGTTGAGTTTATGAACAAAATATATAAAATTATTCAAATAGACTTCTTCTCCGCGGTCGTTTTATTATTCAGAGTGAGTTGTTTAAAACAAGTGTCTTCTCCCCCCCACCCCCCAAAAAAACCAAAAACTCCTGGCACAAAATCGTCTGCAGTTGGTATACCTATGGATGTACGAGAACATATATATTTATATAAATGGTTTAAGAACTTTTTAGTGATGTCGAAAAATAATTTGTCAACATAGAAAAACTAAAAAGTGACATAATGTATAATGAATAAAAGACCCGAAATTATCCGTCGTGGAGTAGGTATATTTGAACAGCGAAAATCGCAAACCCTGGACGCACGTTCATGCGGCGAGTCGTTGTACGTTAACCGATGTACGCACTTGCGATCACGAGAAGACGCTCGCGTTATCTCGCACGCGGTATTATTGGCGCGTCGGTATAGCATTTGTCGCGACGCGCAAACATACAAATCGTTGTACGCTCAGTGGCGCCAAATCCTGTGTTGAGGTCGGACGTAAATCTGGGACGGGGCCACTTCATATTAGGCCGAAGATCGGTTGCCGAACCGTACTAAGGCTTCATTACAATATTAAGGCTTAGCATCAATTTTCTTTTCTGGTAGTTGGGGGTGTTAGGCTACTTCCCCTTACCTCGGGCAACCGGTACACTGTCGATGCCGATATTTAGGTATTGTCACCCTTTTAAAAAATGTTTCGTCCGACCTAATTTCCAGGACTTTGGCGCCACTGACGTCGCACATATATATTTATATATATGAACACACACGCCAAAACGTCGTAGTTCGGAGTTCGCACCGCTCGACCACGTTGATCACGAACGACGTTCTCGCCGGGTAATTTCCTCATCGGAGCGGGTACGGTACGACCATTCCGGCGTTTTCGGGTTCGAAATTGTCCGCGTTCGCTCTGTTACGCGTATTGAGATAAAAATTTCGTTACGGCCACTTCGCGTTTTTTCCGTCGCCATCGTGGGGTGCGCGAGCAGAGTGTAAAATGTTATCCACACACGCGGCCCCCTGTACGGACTCGTTGTCGTCGTCGTCGTCCCACCCGCGTTCAAACACACACACACGCACGCACGCACGCACGCACGTACGAGTCTCGGGTAGCAATAAGTGGGTGGAGGTACGTGAGTGTGTGCGCTAGGTTTCTGCCGTGGGTGGTGGCGGCAGCAGTCCGACACGGGGAGCGCGGCGTGCGACGTCGGTGGAGTGCTAAAGAACGGGCGGACGGAAAAACCCGGGCCATCCTATTATCGGCATTTCGCCGGTATACGTTTCGTCCCGCCCGCTATTGCCGCCGTCGCGCTCCTCTCACCACCTCACTACCACTCGCCGCCACCCCGGCCACCGGATCGTAACCAGTGCCCCCCCAACGACGTCCGCTCCTCCCGACACACCCCCTACCTACGCACCCCCGACGGTCACCGTTTTTTCGCGTGCCCCTCCCGCGATTTCATCGCTCCCCACCACCAAACCCGTTCGCCGGTTACGGACGGTCAGCGGCACGGAGGGGGCGACCGTTGCCAACGCCCTCCACCGCGCGCCCGTCGTGGGTGGTAAGGATACACGCCGTGACGCGTGCTACAGTGACGGCGGGGGTCGGCTAGTGCCGGCGGGGAAGTTTCGGCGGGCGGATTGATGGAACGGGTGGAGGACGTTGTGAGAGAGATTTTTTCCCGGTTTATTCTCCGCACCGCAAAACGGGATGACCCGATAACGGTGGCGGCGGCAGCGTCGTCGTCGTCGTCGTCGTCGTAGTTCGATTTTTAACCAGCCGCCCGACACCCCACCCACCCGTGCACCCCGTTTTTCCCGCGCTACTCCTAAACACCATTCCCACAGCGTCTAATCGTTCTACACTGCAGCGTGATGCCGTCGCTATGCGGTACACGCCACAACCGAGCACTCGCGCGCAAACATACGCGCGCACGCCCGCACTCCGTGTGTACGATCGTCGGATGATACCCGGTAATGTTTCCGACCAATCGACTATCACAATCCGTACAGCGAGTGAACGAATATCGCCTCACTGTTATGGAGCGGCGGCCAACGCGTTCGTGCTGGTCGCCGTGCGCACGTCAAGGTCGTCGTCGTTGTCCGGAAACGGACGCGCGCGTTTGGTGCACAGACCGCGGTTTTCCCGGGACCGTGTGTCGTCGCGCGGTCCGCACGGCACGTTCGTGTTCGGATTGTTCTTACCGAGCCACGATATGTGTTCTCGAGTGGCCGCGCGACCGCTCTCGATCGTCGGTGCAACACTGTCGCGTGCGATGGGTACGCACTACGCGGAAAAAGTGCGCAAAAGCGTGAGCGTACACATAAACAGAACGATATTGTCCACCGCACGCGTGTGCGCTGCGATAATATCAAATTATCGGCGAAACCCGGCGGTTCGTTTGGACCGGTGTAGAGGTGTACAACGTTGTACGTGAAACTTACGCGTCCGCCCGTCCAACTCCGCGAGCTGTGTCTGTTTTGCCCCCCCCCCCCCCCATACCCATGTAAGTGTCTCGTGTACACGAACACCAATCGTTGGGTTCACCACACAGGAATCGGGAACGTGTGCACTTAACGTGTGCAACTCGCGAGTTACGTGATCATCCGTTCGTCTGTTTTGTTGTTTCCGATTGCTATTTAGGTACACAATTATGCGCGTGTGACGGGCGTCTAATATTTTGTTTTCAAACTTGCCAACACTCGGAGTCATCTTGATCAAACAAAATTTAACAATTATTATTAACAATCATATTGTCACGCGTCGGTATATATATATATTAAGAAGTGAAAACTATTGTTCTAGTACATTATATGTTAATATATAATGTTATTATAGTTATGGTTATGGTTTGACTGTTGTTTAAAAACTTCGTTGTTATATTACTTTAAAAGTTAAAAGAAATGTTATAACTCCAAACAATTACATCTATAATTTTTGACAAATTATAAAATATTCAGGTAATATATAGTTTATAATTTTCATCAAAAGACATCTTATACGGTATATATATATATATATATATATAATCTACCTAACACGGAGTAAACATGCACTATTATTTGGCATCTATACATAGTACATTTCAATAACTTTCATGAAAAAAACCATGAAAATGTTTAGTTATAAAATCGTATAATGCAAAAAGTTCTATTAACTAATTATTATTATTACTATTATTTTTATTATTTTCTGGACAAATGTATACATCCTAAAGATTAATAAAATGACAATTTAATTAGATAAGTTTTTTTACAAGTAAAAGTTCACAGTTTTATTATTTATATTTTTAGTTTGTTATTTATTCATACTTTTTTTTTTTTGTAAAAAATCTATACACTCAAGTGATACTTATTTGGTTCAACTGATTTAATTATGTTAAAGTTCATTATATTTTTAAAAAGAATTGCCATTCTTCAGAATTTTGGTATACGCGTGAGTAAAACTTTATTTGTTTTTTTTTATATATACATCTATAATATTATAATACTTTTATTTATTAATGTTAAATAGAAAGAAAAAAAAAGTTTCTCTTGTTTTAAATCCAGTTTAACACGTAATTTTGTTTGCAAAACATTGAGACAGGGTCACAATTATGGATATAAATGACGTTTTTGCTTTTATTTCGTGTGCCGTTCGTCTAGCGAGTTTGTCAATGGTTATTGTAGAAACTTTCCAGTGTTCTTTTTAGCATCCGGCAATCCTTTTAGACGGGATCACGGCTGAATGAGCAACATTAAACATTTTTAATGTTTTCCGTTCGGCATCGTAACATTTTTTACTTTTTCGCGTTTCTCATTTCAGTGCTACACGACTAAATTATTTATAAAGTATAATGCACCGTGCATTTTAGGCTGTATGCCGTTTTTCTTCCGCAAATGTGCTTCGAATGATTTTGTGCTGAGTGTTATCGATGCTACAATAATGCGTTATGTCGCGTAGCACATGTAAACCAAATCAACAAACATAAACATCTGTAATATGCATGTAATTCCTTGCACATGCGATCGATTTGATTATTGAAATATGTTATTGGGGCATTGTTTATTTATTTATTTTCAATAGTTTTAAAATTTTATTTCACATAGCACCGCGGTGGTAACATGAACTGAGCGATGAAACTGGTTTTTGGTCATGGGGAAGGGGCATAAACAATAGTGCGGTAACCGCTGCTGCGCGTAGTAATTATTGATATCGTACCTATTTATCTTATGTTAAGTAATTTCTGATCAGCAGCTAGATAATGACACACGGATGTACCAGAGTTAGTACTTATGTATTAACTAATCGTTATCTTATAACGATAATGATATACATGATGATATGTTATCACGTGTCTATACATACTACAAAGTATCTGTATACATGTATAATCAATTATTATATTTTGATGATAGTTGTATAACGTATATTAGCAACCATTTTGTATGAATATATGTAGGTACATATATATCATTAGATATCCTAAACGTACCATTTTATTAGTCTGAGATTTTGAGATAAATTAGTTATACAATATCAGTCGCTTTCGGTATGGGTATATTATTAAGTATTAAATGTGTATTTATAATATTACACGTTTATTGTATTTATAATAACTAATTTTTTTTCTTTTTTTTATTGATTTATTTCACATATTCGTTGTTGATGATAAATTTCGAATGTTGAACGAAACCGTTTTGCTAGTTTTTTATTTTATATTTTGGAAACACATATTTAAAGACAAAAATACCCAATAAATTCCCAATGTACAATAGAGTGGTAATTTTGTTTCTTAATGACCTTATACGGCTCGCAAGAAACCATAAGAACAAATGTGTTGTTTTGACAAACGTTGGTCATTATTAAAACTCACCAACAACCCAACGTGGTCGCATAAAGCTCTAAATCTAGCACTGTACGAAAAATTATTGTTGTTATTGTAACGGTGAGACGAGTGTGGAGTATTTGCAGTGTACAAATATATAGCTGTCCGCGTTATGCTGCGCGTTTAATATTCGTTAATCGTTTGCGCCCGTGCGCGGTTTATTCCGAGACGCAAGTGGGGAAAAAAAAAAAAAAAAACAGGGGTATTTTTTTTCGTCTTAAGCATATTTTTTAATTATTCTATCCTTCTCTGCGCGACCGTACCGCGCGATAAGTGAAAATCCTGGCAACGTCAAGAAAATATTACTGCTAACGCTGGTGCGCACGCAAAAGAATAATATCGTATCGATGAAAACGAACGGTGCGTGTGCGCCCCGAGTGTGATGTTTAACTCTCAATCATCGTGCGGTGTCATTCGCCGCGCGCGATACGTGCAGACGATCATCAGAAACGTAACGACGGCGGCGCGAAAGTCAATGCAGACGGAATCGCCGTCGTTGTCGGGTGCACGGGCGGGTCAGATGATGCACGGGACTGACGGACGGTCGGTCGGACGGACGGCGGTAGCGGCGGCGACGAAGGCAGTGGTCGTGCCGTGGCGGGGAGAAGGGGGGGGGTCGAAGCGCGCGCGCGACATGCGCAACTATGTGGCCCGGTTTTTACATCGATTGCCACATTTCTTTTCGTCAAAACTCCGTAGTCGTCGTCGTCGTCGTCGAATAATAATATAGCAGCTCGTATTCGTCGTCGGCGGCGGCGGCCGTGACGAAACGGTATAATAGTATAATGTTTTTTGACGAAGTTTCGTTTACAATATGTGCATGCATTTATACTTGTACAGTAGTTTATATTCAGGTGCGTACGGAGAAAGAAATATTTTGAAAGTGGCTTATAGGTTTTCAACATTACTGTTATTACATTCGTATACGTCTAATATCTTATACGCGTCGACAAGAACTATTGATTCGAACGCTATTCAAAACTATCACACACGCATAGCAAATACGGACAGATATCTACTGTTCTAATGAAAATATTCAAGATTCGTTTTCCTTTATGTTTCATTGGCCTTGAAGTTACAGTTTTCATCTCATTTCTAGAACTGTTTTATTTAAACCGGTATTCTAGTTAATTTATTTATACGCTACAATGTAGGAAACACTACCGTAATTAATAAATCTACGTGATCCAATTTATTTGTCAGTTCATGTATCTACACATCGCGGTATATGTATACGATACCCGTTTTTGCAATAACTTATCTTAACACTATACGTATAGCTCCATTGATACTTTGCATGACTATCAACATTGAGACCAGTAGATTCGGTATAAGAGCAATTTTCAAATTTCTCAGACCAGTATAGCATTCCGGTCGGTACATTCATAGCGGCGCATAAACATAACGCCTTATGTTAAACACGGAATAACTCAGTGCTGCTATTGTACTACTGTAAAGTGACATGCGGTCTGCCTAAGTGACACGATATTACAATCACTGAACTGATCAAGTGCAGGTGATTTTTGCGAATCTATATCACGTTTGGTTACAGCACATTTTAACCATTAAACATCGTGAAGATTAATTTAATTGTAGTCAAACTCCATACGCGCAGCACTATTTTGCTCTACGACTGTGTCAATCATAAAATTACTTCAATACGAATTCGATACGTATAGCGATATTTGTCCACAGAACTCGGCATAAAGAGTGTGTATCGCACACGCCCGCACGTTTGCGTGTACATGAGCATTTGACGCATACGAGGGCACACGACGAATACTAGGGAAAATATAATAATTAATCTTCTTTTGGCCGTTACTTTTCGGCAAATTTGTTTATTATTTATTTTCTGTTCGTATACAATATAATATATAATGCATTCAAATGAACATATAATTATGAATATATGTAAATAAGTATGTTGTACGTCAACGGAGAAAGTCGGAGCCGATGTACATCGTTCGATAACGTCAAAAACAGTCAGATTCGCAGCAACTCGGATTTTGTCGGCTCTTTCTCTTGCGTCCATATTATATATACATCGGACGGCGTGAGCGGTGTGCACGGTCTCGCATCGTCGTCGCCCTACCTCCCTTCCCGATCGTCCCTGAAAAAGGTTACACGCACACGTACATATATACACGAGGAGTTCAGTGTGTGTGTGTATGTACGAGTGTGTTCGTGTGTCAAACAGACGAAGGAACAGCGAGTTCGGAGGATTTTAATTAAATGATAATAACAACAGTTGTAAAATGCATGAGACAGAGCTTTTCGCACTCGAGCGAATTCAATTCGAGCACCGCGCACGCCACTCGGGCATACGGGCCCCGGATGGCGGTGATGGTGTACGCACGCAGAGCATAGACATCGGTGGCGGCGGCGTGTGTGAAGGGGAAAAGGGCCATGTAACGAGAAGACGTTATACATAAAAAGGGTCATTGGATTACAAAAGCTAGTGCCTAGAGATCCGCAGCCGCCGCGGCAATATCAAGTTCGTATTATTATATCGAGCATTAGCTTCGGTCGATGTGTGTGTGCCGAAGTGCGCTTGTTGAACATATTGCACGTCGAATAATATATATATATATATATGAGTGTATAGTGGCGATAATATGTAATAAATACAGTAGCATCATTTCAGTTATTTTCTAGTGTAGGACAGTCGGCTCCTATTAAATTGCCGATAAACGTTGCGAGAGAGGAACGTCAAACCAGAAGAAAAATATGATGATTTGTACTCTGTAAATAAGTATCTGTGCATTACACGTCTTATTTTCCTGATTAACAATATGTCAATAGCTTTATAAGAAAACATATTTATATTTTGACGATGTGTCCACTTCAGAATATCTAAACTCTAGACGGATGGCATACGTACAATATGTCCCTGCCCCGAATTACGCCACTGAATACATAGAGGAACGTGGACGAGATTTGTTTGGGAATGAGAATCTAAAAAATTAGATTCCATCATATGAAATGATTAACTTTTACAATTTAATAAATACTGGTTTTAAAACTATTTTTTTATACATTTAAGATGAAAAGAATACATTTTATTAATTCTAATTAAGAGGTTTTATTTAAATTTTAGTTCTCAAGGATTACAGTTTATTGGCAGATACGGAAAAATACCAATTGAGGTTATATCCCATGGACCGTTTTTGAATATACGTGCCTAAACGTACAATAGTTCAATATTTCGCGTGCGTTTTGTTAAAAATACGAAACAAATTATCATTAGTATAATGTTTCGTAAAAAAAAATTAATCGTGGCACGCGCGAACGGCTTAGGCCGCGGTGAAATCACGTTATCGAAACGAGTTTACACGTGCGCAGAACATAATATTCAATACGTTTCGCCTAGGATTTATTACGTTTCGTTTTGGTTGTGCGTAGTAGCGGTAAACGTGTAGGCATAATGTTATAATGTTCGATGTTTCGAATTCGCCGAAAAATTATATCGGTGGCGCTTACGGGCAACAAAATTAATGTTATCATAATCGCGCGCACACCTCTACATGGAGTGTTACGTTACTTCAAATATATTGTAATATTTGTACGCGCGCACGTCTCTATCTCCTACGTCGTACACAGGGAGAGAGAGAGTGATAAGTAATACTCACTGTGATATTTGCGAGATATTTGTGCTCCGTGCTTGTGCCTGCACGGGACGCGTAGTATATTTAAATACGGTACACACGATGTCCAAAATTACGGGTAAATTATAAAACACGTATACTATACTCTCTCTGCAACAGTTGCGATACGTATATTGAATTTCCGGGCACCAGCTGCGGCAACGGGTAGGTGCTGCAGTCACACCGTGGTGTGTTGTTGTCTCTGTTCTGCGCGGCACTTATCATCGTGATACTTTATATCTACACGGAACACAGGAATTCGGTTACTGTGACAAGATCACACACAGGTTATACGATATATATATATATATATATATATATATATATGTTTATGTACAATATATTCTCCAAACTTGTATCAGACAATGTATGTATTATATTGTAGTAGTATTTATATGTTATATAGTATTACCAAGTGATCGTTGTAACGTGCAAAATCGGTTAACACTTGAAAAATGTCAACAATTGGCGTTCTTCCTATCCCCTCCCCTCCCCTAGAACTGTTAATAACATATATTTTTGCGATGATAAAACTCCCATTTAAAATTATAATTCTCAAACAAAAATCGTTTTTTACGAAACGTCAATATGTTAGGTATCCTTACTTATCATTGGAATATCTGATTAAGGATTTGTATAGACTTTAATTACTCGAAAAGAGAAATAACTGAAATGAATAAATATAGTTTAAACAGTGTATATTGGTATATGCACTTTTATCGATTTTAACTTCACTCATCGCTACTTCATTTACCAATCAACTCTTCATAACTGTAATTAATTAACCATTAGAGAAATAATGAGTGAATGTAAATCAACATTTCAGAAAACTATTTTCTTTCAGATTTTACATAGGTTTTGTAGTATCGTACAGTTGTTGACGTATCATACAGCGTTTCAATGGTCCATTTACGAATATTAATGGAACATGGAAATTAAAAAAATGATATAAGAAGGATAAAAACAAACATATTGTGTGTGTGAATTGGATCAAAAGCGTCATAGCGTTATTTAAAAGAATACACATATTTCCTGAAATATTGCATTATGCACACTGCATCAATTTCCATTGCCCTTTGGAATTGTATAGGTTATTTTTACTTTTACAGTTTTTAATATTATTTGATGAAATAATTAACAATAAATCATTTATTGCAGGTATATAATATGTATTTAATATTAACATGCAACAGTGAACTACAATGATTTTTTCGTTCTTGAAATAAAATATTATTAAACTGTATTCAATAATAAAATTGTATTAAACTATTGCGTAGTAGCAGGTAATTTTCATTAGACCAAATTATGATAAAAACTTATCGTTTAATACTGTTATATATATATACGGTGATTGTAAGTGAACCAAGGAATTCAAAAAATAAAAAATGAAATAATTGTTCCGGAAACGATTTTTGTGAGAACTACAGGGACCCAATTATTATCAGAATACAAAACGAAACTCATTACGTTCATATAATAAATACATTTAACATTTATTCAACTTATTTTCACAATAATTAATCCCCCGAACAGTCGCTTATCGTAATCATCAATCTGTATTAGATACCTACTTAAACGTGGAAATACAATTTTAATGCTTTTCCTGTACGAGCAATATTTACGAGGAACCTATGTTATACCATGTGCATCTATTATTGCACATTCAGGTAAGAAAATAAAAAAATAATAATAATTATACACATAAAAATATATATACGATCTATAATGATAATCGTCATTACGTCATTTTTGTAATGAGTTTTTCGTATGTAGGTTAGAGAATGCGTAACTGCCCGAATTACATATCTGCTATATTATATTCTACATGTTTTTTAGTCGATCGAAAATACAATTATTTTCAGACAATTGCTATGCTAAATATTTTTATTTTGTTTTATTTATGTTATACTATTATTATTATTAGTATTACTATTATACTATGCGCCTGACACGAAAAAAAAAAAAAAAAAAATGCTAAATATTACGAATATTATATACGTATTACGGTATCAGATAACTAGTGATTCAATGACCTTAAGTCGTACTTTCATAAAGTGTAGACATTGATTTTATTGTTACAGATTAATTGGATATTTAGGTATTAGATAGGTATGCTATTAGTTTCAAAAATTATCTGATCTATGAAATAAATAATTATCATCATGTAATCAATAAATAATTGATATTAAATTTTTAATAACAAATGTTGTCAATCATTAATCAATAGGTACTTATGTAAATGAAGAAATGTATAATGGTATGAAGAAGATCAAATTTGAATAATGAAATTTTAAACATTTTATGATTTCTTTATCATTTGTTTTGTTTGGAGAAAATATAGATTTCCAAGAAGTGTGTAAATATTGGTGAATATTGGACAAGAGTCTCGAACATTTTTTGTTCAAATTTAGTATTGCCGAACTACATTATTAAAAAAATTGACTATTCAATATTATGAGATAAACAATTTTATAGTTTTGTTGAAGACGAGGGTAATATTTTTTTTTAAACATGTTTAGTAGTACCCGGAATCGTGATCATACTATAAATAATATTGATGCAACATACATTTTAAATTGCAGTGAATAGATGTAATGTATTTAATATTAATTTGTGACATTTATTAATTTAATTATCAGCTTATACTTTGAATTTCCAAAAAATATATAAAAATATTTTTACATACACAGTATCTGTAATAGGTATACGTGTTGTTTTACATCACAATTTGACATTTAGAATTATTTAAGGTCTCACAAAATTGCAGTCTAAATCAATTACTAACAAAAAAAAAAAAAAAAACACGCGTTGAAAAACTAAATATAATTAGCTAATTTTATGATAGTATCTATTGGCAAAAATATAACTGTAAATTATGGACAATATTTCGTTGATTCACCTCAACTTTGGACAAGTGAGAAAATACATATATTTTTCCAATTTTAATTATTTTCGTTATGTGGTAATTGTAAGTTTCAATTAAAACACTTTTCGTCACATAGGAATAGTTCGTAAAAGAGTCCAAATGATCTAATAATAAACAGATGTTGATCATATATTTAACTGAAGCTCGAGTCCTATGCATACGTCACCACAAAATAATTAGGCAGTTATAATAATATCTACGGAGCAATCGAAAGCTTTAAATGCAGTGAGACACTCATTAACTCGTTAAAACAGATCATTTTGATTCACATGCTGTGCACCATGATGACAAAGCAATAGTCCCAACTTCGGTTAGGGTTAATCTACACCGAGCAACATCGTATTAAGGTATTTTATACGAGTTTGGAAGAATGAAAACGATGTTACCCATAATTGTCTATTTTGTGTTTTGAGGCAATGCGAAAGCTATTCGATTTCATCTTTGATTTGTCCGCTGAAAAAATGTATATTTTTTTTGTAAGCTTAGCGTTTTCGTATGCGCGTTGAGTAATATTTTGATGAACTTGTAAAGTCAAAACTTTAGAATCTGATAAAAAATTATACATTGTTTATTGCCGATGAATAATAATAATTATGTTGAGTATCTCTTACTGCTGTTTTTAAACAGGTACTACTATTATTATTATTATTATTATTATTATTATATTATACTACTGGTTGCCATTATTGTTTGTTTGCTTCTGAACAAACTGTTGAAATATATTTCGATTTCAAAAGGGTCATAAAATATTTCGGAATATTCGTCGCAACCGAAACGTTAAATTTTCCGAATATCTTGATAAAACTGTTCCGAAATAAGTAAAATATTATAAAACATTATACGTAGACAATAGGTAACGCTGGGTCGCACGAATTCTGACATCGAATGTGAAGAAGACATTATTAAAAACGATCCCATTGTCGTTCCGATATGCAACCGATTTGCCAGCGTAGAGGCATCTTGTATTATAAATTCATTCGGACATTTACCTGGTTATCGCGTGACTAAAACTGGTTCTTGTGTAATCCGAAGGGCAATATATTTGTAGATACGAGTACATTTTAAATATCTAACCGTTCCGATAAAAATCGTGTAATCAGATAAAACCACAATCTATTAAAATTAAAAAAAAAAAAAAAGATTTAATTTACATCATATAATAATGATACCCACTGTGTTTCAGACCATGTGGTAAACAGGAGCGGAATTTATGTCGATTTGGATAAAATATCATTTCCTTCCAGGACAATTTATAAATGAACATGGTCTTAAATGCGTGCTATTGCGTTTGCCGTTTGATTCATTTCACACGGAACATGTTATGGCCGTTCGATCGAGTATGGGGAATTATGTGCGTCATATGGTACGACGGTTAAACATATAATATTTCAATACAATATTACAAACACTGTGTACTTGTACTCAACAAGATGTTTGGGTTACGATTTTGACACCGAGTAAACCTTATACTGTTATAAAACGAATACAATCATTAAAACGAGATAGAAATGCCTATTCTACGAGCGTACAGAATTTCCTGTTCATATTTTAAACAATTTGCCATAATATTCCATTTAGAATTAAAAAAAAATTCAGTAACTTGTACATGCATGTGTGTATAGAATCAAATTCATTAATGATCTTAATTTGTAATTAAATTATTTATATTTCTATATTAATTTTTTATCGTATTCAAACGAGCATGCGTGTTAAATGTTCGTACATCTTTTATGTTTTTTTAATTTTGGCTAGCAATGAATGTTTACTTTAAATTGCACCATTCATACAATTATCTATTTATCAACTGTTTAATAACCATATTTACTGGTAACTAACGGGCGGATAATACGAAGATGTAAGATATTCTAAACTTACACATATGTCAGAAACCTAAAATCAACACATTACAAGCTGATGTTTATTGTAATTTTGTGTACAGAACGCCGCATAACGCGTGTGCTTTTGAAGTGTTTCCTAAGTTTATTTATAGACACATGACATCAGCAAATGTTATGAATATATAAATACTGTTAAAATCAGGCACGTAATATTTAGGAGAGTGTTGCGAGCGATGGTCCCTAAAAAAAAAAATCGTATTGTAAAAACCACGAATTAAGATATACGGTATATACAATTTTATTTAAGCCCTAATCATTTTGAAGAACGTTAATCATCATCACTGGTACTTATTTACGTACTGAGTTAGATTGACAATGATTATTTCTAGATAATATTCAAATTGCTCGACTGAAACTAAATCATCTTAAACGTTTAATCGTTAAATTTGAAAATTTAATACCCAATAAATTGAATTTTTTGCTTTGTGTACATAAGGGTAAACCGTATTACCTAATATTCTAATTTACCATATATTACAATATATAAAACAATTATTGTATTATGTGTATATATATATATATATATATATATATATATATATATATATATATATATATTCTAACGAATAACGAGTGATATTACCACATTTGCATTTTCTAAAATACGAGTACAGCTTCGCGACAGTGAATCATTGTTTTTTTTTTTCTAGAAAAGTAATTTCTAGAACAGTTTGATAACTAAAAATATTTCATTTGGCCATTTTATATATTATTTAACAAAAAATTGTTCTACTTTTGACTAGGCATTTTGACGAAAAACAATTCCACTGAAAATAGAGTCGTGCAAATGTAATATTATAATAGTATTACAATGTATCGTATAGTATTATAGTAATGATTCTAATATAATTTTATATCATAGTTAATACTGTTGCTTGCATATTATCATAATATTATTATATTTCACGGTAGGTTATAATAATAATAGTAATAATAATACAACATAATGTGCATATCGCGCCGAGACGAGTGAGGCGAGATGATTGTTCAACAGCCAATTAATGGTACCCGAGTCCTCTGTTGTGTTTCAATTTACGATTCTTAGAAAAGCGTTTCGTGATATTTCTCAATTATTAATTTTCGCAGTAAAAAGTTAAAACGTACATAGTGCTAATGCATCTGAAAATGGTTTTGAACAATTTGTTCTTTTGTTCGGCTATAACACGAGTTTTAATTACATCGTAATGACGACTGAAAATGTTTGTAAAACTGATCAATATCAAGTCGCGCACATATCACAGCGAGTATATTATTAATATTCATACAATATTTAACTATATATTATTTCTCTGTTCCGGCATACATAAAATCTAAAATTACGAGCGAAACGTGTACCATACCAACAGTGATCAACTGTACTAAAGAAAAATACATTTTGATTTTTAAAACATCGATACAAGTTGCGCAATGTATTAAGTTCCAACAAACCATAATGAATTTGATTTCCAAAAATCGGTATTGCTGTGATAACAAAATATTTTCGATTGCATCCGTCGGGGATCAACGTTTCAGATTTTTGTACGAGAATATTTTATTTTTCTTATACATAGTACAACGATTTTACTGGACGCATTGTAAATTATGTTTATACATTTCAATATGTTGTAAGATTAGAACTTGTACATTGATTTTTGGACGTAGTATTACTACTTGTTTTTCTACACACATATCACCAATTAGTGGAGCGCTGAAAAGTTCATTCTTTCACTTTTCTTTTTTCTATTGTACTTAAATTTAACATAACGTCTTTGGAAGCGTTACGAATGTCCCGGTTTCGTTTCCGATACAAAATACACTTTTCCGCATATTCCGGGAAAAAAGTGGGGAGGACTAGGAAGGGAAATAAATAACGAAACAAAATAAAAGACAAATTTATACGTGAATAACAATACCCTGTTAGTCTGCTTGTGTTTTTCGGTCATAATTTATTCAGAAAAACTCTTAAGAGGACGACAATAGAGCCATTTTTCGTAAGCGCACGGTGCACGAAAAGCGATATATTTTCCACAAACACCCCCCGGCCGCCGTTGCCCGCCACCGGTTTTCCGAGTCGGGTACACATATACAGCGAACATTTCTGATACGGCAATAATAATAATGACGGGGGTGAGCGAGAGTGAGATGGAAAAAGAAAAAAGAAAAACATTTATAAACGACCCTTATGCCCATCTTTCTACTTTTACCTTTCGGCGCCGTTGCAGCCGCCACCGTCATATACACCGCTGCCGCCGCCGTGCCGTGCAGAGGCCACCGCCGCCGTTTCACTCGCACCTAGTCATAAATAAAATTTCTTTAATCTCCGAAATGGAAACATGCCCGGGGTTTAATCCCCGAGCGTAAAAACAAACGGGACAGAAGAAATAAGGCGACGCAGTTTTATACGCGTGGTGATAAATACGAGATCAAGAATGATGTATTCGATCAACAAGAGCAAATGCTCGAAAAAAAAAACAAACTTTTCATATTTCCTTCACCCCGCACATCAACAATAAAATAAAAAAAAAACTTTTAATGTATCACTTGCCTTTTTAATCTTCATTAGATAAATTTTTATTGCCTTTTTCCGCGACAGAGGTCGTAAACCGCAGGACCCAAAGGTATTATCAGAAATTCTACATCACCTACGCACCTGTACTATTTACAAGTAACCTGGACTACCTACCACTGATAATAATTTCATTGCAATTTATTTTCGCATAATCCGTAAATATTTAACCTTATACGCAGTCTTGCAAACGGTAATTAAAAGACTAACCGTTTGTCATTTTAGAGAATAAACTAATGGCAACTGGAATTAATGCACTGCATCACGCAAATATATATATACTTATAAAATACACTCGTAGAACGTAGCCAACGAATTAACGAAAAGTATAAAATATTCTGTTAAGTAAATTTAATTACAGTTTTAAATTAAATACGCAGGTTTACCGAACAAATACACTTTATTATTAGGGATGAATTAACACACACAGTGACACCATTTGATTGTACCGCGAGGACTAACTATTTATATTTGAACCCAGATTATCTATAAATTTCAAATACAATTTTTCATAGGCAACAGTCAATAAGGCCTGATTTACGTTTACAGAGGTGTTATATAAACAAGTAACTTACAGGGTAATTCTTTTACATGTATGTATATATGTAATGCCGTTATGTCACTCTTTAGATTTTTTCCAATTCACGTTCAATCCAATCGAAGAGATTGAGCACGTACCAATATTCAAAATGTTTTGAAATTAAAAGCCCTCTCGTCATCCGATTCCTATGTCGACTAGTCAGCACTTTCGGTGAAGAGTAAAAAAGAATAGCTAAAACGTCTCGTATAACATTATACGTATAATAAACATCCCGCGTCTCACAAACCGATTTCATTATCGATGGGTTCAGAGAAGTACGGGTCGAAGAAAGGACGACGACGAAAGAGAAGGTCCGAGGGTGCAGGATAGCCTCTGCCGCAGCAAGGTTAATTTATACACCTCTGGGGTCCACTTGGATCGCGTGCGTATTATATCTAAATACATACATATACTATATACACATAAACAGGGCCGCGCGAAAAGGTCGCCGATGATTGATACAGTCCGCATTCAAGAGGACAATCGAATGCGTGCGGAGGGCAATAAAAAGGCCTCGGTGTTTTATTAACCTTAAAGCGACCGTTTTATGTATAGTTCGCGAGCCCTCGGGTTTTTATACATACATATACACGAGTAATTCTAATACACACACAAAACACATATACATACATACATATATATAATTACGTGCTCCTGTTCGGTGCTGTACACGCGTTGTAATACGGTTCGAGCCGACAATAGGGAAAAGGGTAAACACGCGGACGCACAGAGCAGCGTTATATTAGCAGGTGGACCAGCGGCTTAATGACCCGGCAACGGGGGCGCGTACAGTCCGGCGACGACGGCGGCGGCGTCGGCGGCGGCAGTCCTTTGCAGTAAAGTTTTGCGGGACTCTGCAGTGGTATATATAGGAAGAATAATACGAACACACACGTTCCCACCCACACATATCCGCCCGCTGACCGGTGAGTAATCTGGTGAATTGTTCTTCAGGATCCACGGACCGTACACACACCTTTGACCCGCCGCCTGTGCGAGAGCTCGAGAACAACGCACGGCGGACCGGCTGCAGGGTTTAATCAACGACGTGTTTTATTGCTCCAAATGGTTTTCGAAACAAAAGTAGTCCTTCTCCGCCTTCTCCTCCTCAACCGACGTTTCCCCACGCCCTGCCATTCTTGCCCTTTAGTTCGCAAATGACCGTAGGATATAAGACAGATGGAGAGTTTTACTGCAGTAGTGCTGTACTGTGCAAAGTTAGTTTGTAAACTATACGCAATTAATTGCAACGCTTGTACCGCGACGACGGTGGACGGGGTAGCGTATGAGGTGCACGGGGTAGCAAAGACTGTACGGGGCTGCGAGGTGCGCGAAATTTGATTTCCGGCCGTGACGTAAAAAGAAGCATAAAAGTCGTTTTAAGCAAAACGGCCACTAATAATGGCTATTTGTGAGGTCTGCTCTAAAACACATGTATACCGGCGTTGCACTATTGTACAATATACGTTCGCGTTATTGCAGCATGATTACTCTACCCGTTTTTTCCCGAATTACGTATATGATCTATATATATATAAATATACGTACATCTTTAAGCTTTTCCGAACACTCCCTTCGAATAATTCACGGTCCGAGAGGTATAACGGTTTTGGTTGAATCGCGTATGTATTAAATAATATTATGATTTTGCGCAGAAGAGAGTAGTAACTCTTTTCGACTCAACTTGACTATGAGTGGCATTTAACACGTACAGTTATTGAACGGAGGAACAATACAGTCACGCGTCGCGTATACACAGTATTAGGAGGTGGTGCGGTGCGAATAAAAACATTCCATTCCGTCGAACGTACAAAGTCTTCTTCGGCATGCGCGTGCACCGCAATGTCGCAGCCTCATGTCACGGTTTGAAACTTGGCGGGGTGGCATATAAGTATTAGAAATAACAACAGTAACCCTATGGGCACGCGCACGTTCACAATAATAATAATAATAATATGACGCGTCGATTTCGGGCTTCGTGTTTGTTTTACTGAACCGTGGCGTCCGCTGACGATATTTTCTCGGGCTATTCGAATTGCGGCTTACATGTGTACAATATCGTCCGTGAGAAAAGACGGTGAAATAATAAACCTGACACCTTCTCCCTGATCACATGGGATTGGGTGGAGGGGAAGGAGAAAAACAACAGTTTTATGGTTTTGAGAAGCGATTTTGAGAAATCGGTTTCTCGCCCTCTGCCCCTATCACCACCACGGCCACCGTGGCCGCGAGACGACCACTTAGGAACACGGTCAGAAACGCGGTGGTGGCAGCGGTGGCTATAAGCTTATAATAAAGTGAAGGGTTAATTTCGCGCATGTATACCCCTTCACCTTCACCGCTGCAACGGGTCCGCCGAGATTACCCTCGTGGCTTAACCCCGTCCATCTTTCGTTGTACCGCTAATTAGGCGTACCGGCCGACCGACCGACCGCTGCCGTCGGTGCGGGCAGGTCCGAAGATCATTTATATTAACTAATAGCAATTAATAGATCCCAGGACGGTTGACGCGGCGAAGTCACGACCGGGGCAAAAACGTTCTAAGGTAACTGCAGGGTGACTACGGCTGGCTGGTTGTCTTGCGCCCCAATGGAATCGACGCAAACAGAACTTTCGGTGTACTATACACAAGCGTGTCTAATTCGAACGTCTGCGGGTTACTATATACTGTTATATTATTACAACAAATCGCCGAGGGTTCGTGCGAGTATCGAGAGGCCGAATCGCGCGCGCCACCGTTAACTAATCTGCAACTTTTCACGTCGCAAAAACCGTTCGACCGCCGAACACAATTATAATAATTATGCATTGTGCAGCACACCGTTTTTGCCCGATAGCCATCAGGTGCATGACAGTTGCACGATTGCGAAGTACAGTTTTTTGCGAGGTCGATTGGTAAAACTAAACGAACAAGTTACAATAAATTGTTGTTCAAACAGAATAGAGGAGTGTATTTCCGATAACGACCTGCTACGGTGTGCCCGCACGTAAAAATCCGACCCGTTCAATATGCATAGTTCGACGTTTGGAATCAACGACAATATTATATCATAGAATCCCTCGCGTTTTGAGCATTCCATTAGGCAGCTTACATTTTTCTCGTCCATTTCCGAAATTCCGCCTTCCCCACAATGCGCCCAACGATTTGTCCACGACATGAAACCAAACCACGTAGCAACATGCTTTGACGCTGCTCACGACGTTCATCTATTAATCAAAACGTTTGTTACGTAATAACATGTTTGAATAATGTCCAAATTAATTAATCATTGATTAGTGACTTTTTATTCGTCCCCGAAGTACACTGCTGCTGAAAAACATATCGAACAAAAGAAAATTGTCGATCGTTTTGCATTAAAAACGATCACTGTTATCAACAATGAAATGTTCAAGTGGCGAGAAAGAGTGCAAGAGAAAAGACGATTGATGTTTGTGTCGCAACACTTTTACGCGAAAAATCTAAATCAAGTACCCGGATCGTTCAGATAAGTGGTGTCCGGTCTGTCTCGACCGTTTTTGTCGTAAATTTCGGATATTTTCGGTTCAAGGGATTTGAAAACCAACATTAATCGTCCCTTCCGCAAAGTTCTCGCGTTGCATTCTACACGCGGGCGAGCGAAAGAAAAAATATACCAACACCATCGTAATTAATTAAATTAATTTTTCCACAGAAACAAAAAGAAAAAACAAATACATTTTGTACAAACACAAAGCTCGGGTAATACGTATTGCGTACAAAGGAAAACCTTTTACCCGCAGAAAACAATGTGGAAATTTACATTCCGTTTGTTTTATGAATACCTGGAAGGGTTCGGATGGAAAAAATCCTTAGAGGAACACACGCACGGCATCTCCCAGTAGCCGTACCCAAAGATATTTTCGCAAAAGTATTCATTTATATTCTTTTTTATTATTATTATTATTATTATTTGCCCCTCTCTTTTTGGACTGCAAATGTAATTTTTTTCTGTAACCGACATGGTCCAAGTATGGAACGTAACGAGGGTTATTATTAATATTTTCTGTTTGAATATGTGCCTATGTGTGTGTATATGGCATAGGACAAACGACACGCTACGTGGAAGAAGGGTCAGAGAATTTTAATTTTTTTCCATTCTCCGTCCTTGTATGGCCCAGACAAAAGGAAAACGGCAAAAGCGAACGTGTGTTCTGGATACTATGTTTATATATATATATATGCATATATGTATATGAAGAAAAAAACTTAATTACGGAAAATTATATAATATTTTCCCCCAGAATTAATCAGCCATTGCGTATGCGAAGTGTGACGTGGGATTGGCTGGCATAAAAATACAATTTGTTTGTCGTTACCGAGGGCCAAGCTGTGACAAAAATAAAAAATAAAACAATCGTCGAACGTGACCCTCAAATATATACAATAATATTTGACAAATTGGTGCTTAAGCGTCCAAATACCAAACGAGGCAATTTCAACATTTTTGGTACTCCGTTATCGAATTTCCTATCGTAGTCTTATGCATTTTTTTTTAATAAGATAGTGTGTTTTTAATTTCTTTGACCATTGTTTACTTAACTTTATGATACTATTGACCAAATTTAAAGTTTAAATTTATAAATCCACAATACTCTCAAAAAAAAAAACTTTTGAATATAACATTTTCAAGGAAATTACGTAACTTGAAATATTGTAAAAACGCGTTGAGAGTGTATCTGTTATTTCGCTATCTATTTTGAATTTTATATTTATTACTTGTAAAATTATAATTAACGTTCTTGTTTTAAATTATCTAGCCTTTGAAGTTCAAATTATATAGAAGAATCAAAGCAAAAAAAAATATAATTCAAAAGTTAATGCTGCAGTTTAAAGTACCTGAAATTGTTCTCTACCTATATTATTTTTGAAAATCAACGTCAGTAGCAGAATATTAAAATAAAATTTCGACGAAAATTTGAAGTAGGTACATAATGTTTTTATTTTGCATTTACAATTTCTAAAATTACAAAATATTAATTTACCCGGACGGATCGGACGAAGATATTAAAATACAGTCTTCCAACCCTATCAATAAAAAATTAATTATAAAATTCTGTGATATTTCAAACTAATAACTATAAAATATAATATCAAAGGAGCATAAATTGATATCCAAATTATTTTAGTGGTTTGTTGAATTCATTTTTGACAGTTCTTTTCATTTAATATGTAATTTAAAATAACATAAAAAAAAATAATAATTTAAATTGATTATAAAATAAAATACAATTAAAACCGTTAGTGTACACATGTTCTAATGGAATCATAATAATATACGTGTGTGTGTATCGTGTCAGATACATGTACTAACACGGGATTTTTTTTTTCAACGGTGGTCACTGTTCATCAATATTTTTCCCTTCATAAAAAATTATTTCGTGAATAAATTAATAATTAAATAGTTTCAATTTCACTACAAACATTTTTTGATTAATAATTAGTTTTTATCCATTTTTCGTTAAATAACTTTTCATTCTACAAAGCCGACGCATTAATAATAATAGCAGCAATATTTTTACTGCAACTATCAGATGTATAAACTACACCTTGTCCATTGTGTTTAATTGTCATAGTTTATACGAAACTAATTTAGTACATAATATAGTTTTATACTAAACATACGTATAGAATGAAAACGATATTTGTTTCGCTACAAATTGTCATTGTACTGCCATAGAGCAGAGCAGAATATTCCAACAAAGTTATACGTTAAATAAATAAATGGGTAATGGGTACTTTGTTCGTTCTAATAAACTTAAGAATAAAAGATCGTATAAAAATATTAATTATTAGATATTAATGTTTTTTTTTATATTTTTCATGTACGTAGTGTAACGGTATCGAATTAAATGTAAATACGCCTCCGCAAGTTCATTTATAAAAAAGAACCGGATGGGCCTCGCTCTGCTGTACACTTGGGGGTGAAGTGCGACTCTTCATAGGATAGGTCATTATAATGGATTTGTTAAATTTGAATTCAATGATAGATATCGTTGTCTAGAATATAATACAATGTTATTTATAAATATTGTAATAAGTATATTTTATTTTGAAACGCAATATTTAGAAAAATCGATAATTTAAATTGTCTATAAATAAGTCAATATATGTCAAAATACTTTGAAAACTTAACCATGTATAGAAAACGTCAATATAAAGATTTGGTGAATATTTCAAGTTGTTGCGGTTTTTCGTTTTTGAGTTAGGGCATTTTAAAAAAACCGATATCATTTGTCAGTCTAGAATATTATACATTATATTATATTTTACATGTAATTTTATGTCAATATTCGCTGTTCAAACGCTTATAAAAAAAAAAATGTGCATATGGATTTTAATAATTTTTGAATGACAATAAGAACTATAATTCTGTGGAATCTTCTATTAAATTTTCAAGTATTTTGTACGAGCCAAATTTTTTTTATCACCTATTATAAAAATAAAATGTAAAAAAATCGAATATTTTTAATGTCTATAAGTGGCTTAAAAATCAATATTATATTTTGAAAAAAATATAACATAAAGGGAATACCAATCTTAACAGCTGGTAGAAATTTCAAAAATCTGCGACTTATACTTTTTGAATTATAACAAATATTAAAAATCGTTCGAGAATAAATCGTTGTTTTATGCAATTTCGTAAATATTTAAATTTCAAACAGTCATAAAATTTTTTCCTCTAAGTCCGGAAGAAATTTTTTTAAAGATTTTTGAAGAGTAGCTTATAGATAACCTAGTGTTAAAATTTTGAACCTTAAGTATGAACAGAAAAAATTTTTTGAATTTTTATCTACAAAATAACTTGCAAATTTTCGCAATTTTTACATATTTCGTATAAATTGGAAATTTGAGCACTTATAAAAAAAAATTGTGACTTACGATTTTAGATTTTTTTTTATCAGTTAAGGAACAACTTATATGAAACCTTGTATTAAATTTTCAAGATTTTCTGGCCAGCCAAAAAAATTTAATCGTTATTTTAAAAAAAAAAAATTAAAAAAATTTCAACTGTCTATAAATAGCCTAATAAAAGTCAAAATAATTTAACGGTGTATAGAGAACCCTAATCTAAACATTTAGTGAAAATTTCAAGTATTTACATCGATTAGTTTTTGAGTTATAGCAAAATAAAAAATTTGATTTTGTCGAAGACTGGTTTTGCGTAAAAACTCCCGTTTTTCCCTAATTTTTTTAGGGTTTTTCCCGTCGCATTTAAAAAATATTGAAAAATTTTACTTTTGACCTCTAATACCAACTGCATTCACTTTCCTTTCAGAAAAGTTGCTACATAAGCAAATCGAAGCATTTTTACTGCCAAAAAAAGGTGTCGTCAGACACAAATAAAAAATAAAAAAAAATAAATAAATAAATAAATAAAAAAACACAACATTGTAAAACCAATAGATTCCATCACTCCGTTCAGAATCTAAAATAAAATAAAAAAAAAACACACATCATTGTAAAACCAATAGATTCCATCACTCCGTTCAGAATCTAAAACATACAACTATTTACATCCTTTGTATAAGTTAAAACGTACATCCAAATAAATCTTATCAAATATAGACATGAACAACATATTATTTGCAACGTGTAAAGATAAAAGACAATTTATATATACTAAATATACAATAATTTATAAGATCATTTAGAAACATGTTAAATAAATGACAATAAACGTAATAACTTGTGACCATTTTCCCAATGGGGCTCTCATCTGAACATATTAGATTATTGCAATATAGTGTATAACGCGATAAGACTGATAAATCGAAGTACATAATAATAGATAATTGTAATATGTTCGGTTCAAACACGTCCAGGCGTCTAATAATATTTTAATAAAATATATTTATACCAACTAATAATATATATATATATATATATATATATATATATATATGTATTTATATTCTTTAACTAATTTAACACGTGGATTCATCAATTATGCTGGTCACGGTATGTTTAAAATTATTTCAATAATCTGTGAAATTCATTGCCATTGTCCCTGTTTTGTTAACTGATATTACTGAATTACGGTTTTGTTGTTCTTATCGTAAAATAATAAATTTCGTTAAACAATTTCGCTGTTACGACTATTTCAAATACTGCTACTGGGTTCTTAACACGTGTTACGTAACTTCATAAATAACTTGTATCACAAGAATAAAATAATAATAATAATATTCGTGCTGGTACGTTACATATCGTACAACTGTGCCAATCGGTAAATCCATACTTCTACTCAAACATAAGTATTTTTATACACTTAAAGTTTGAGCACAACACCGCAGCGTATAAAATAGTGTATCGAAAACGATTCGTAAACAGTATAAAGTAATATAACCAAGGACGAACGCGTTAAAAAAAACAAATGTATCCATCCATCGCACGAGGATTGGGAAATGTGTCAGAGACAATTTATTATCGTTACAAACTATCAGCGCATCGTGTACGATACGTTTGCGGGACCATCTCAGCCGTCGAACGCGAAGGCAATTAACTGTAATTGAAATCCGTCCGTGCGAGAACATGATACATGCATCGCGTGGCTGGCGGTCGTGAAAACGCGAATCGCGTCCGAGTGTCGAACAAATGCAAATCAAGTCGTAATGTTTTATCGGTACCGGTGAGGAGAAAAGAGCGGATCCCGCGCGCGTACCTGTGCAGGTACCGTGCACACTCCGTTCGGACGAACAGTACGTGCAGGGTTAGTGGTTACCTAAGTGCGTGTTATGTCGAAGGTAACCCACGCGCTGCTGCTGTAGGAATTACCGCCGTCGTCGCAAGGATCGTCTAGGCCCGGACGGTGCACAGTAGGCTCAGGTACCTGAAGATGTATATTACATTGAATACGCGTACACGACGTTTAATATTGTAAAGGTAAAAATTATAATTCCTTTCAATTCGTGTGAACGTTCGATACTAATTGCTGCCGTTTGTCTTGTGCGCCGCGGAGTGCGCGGGGACACAACGACGGCGACGACGACGACGAATGCCAACGGTTGACACAATGTGGTGGAATTAAATAAACGACAATAGCGTTTTTTATCGTTATTATTATTATTATTATTATTATTATTTTATATATATATTTACACACGCCGAAATAATAGAAACCCAAACAGGCGACATTAATAACGACACCTAACAATAAATAAATAACAGACGGTGACCGAACTGGCACGGTGCGCATAGTTGCAAGTCACTTACAAGATTCCTTGTTATTTCCATGACGGACTGGATTTTGTTTTTTTGTTGTTTTTTTTTTTTTTTTTGTTTTTCATATTTCACTTCTAGGCGCCAGACTCTTCTATACAGGAGTGTGCGCGTAGGGATCGAGTAATTAACTATAATATTTGCTTCACCGCTGCTAAAGGTCAAATGCATACGTGTATTTTCTACGATTCGAATGCACGAGGATATAGACAATGTTCTTTTAGGAAGCCATCGTACAACAGACGGCAACAGAAAATCACTTAAAAATTGTTGATACACAATGATGTGTATGTGTGTGTGTGGTGCGTGCGTGCCTATTAGTATACCCTCACGCTTTACTGTACATATACAGAAAATGAGAAAAATAAATATCGCATTCGGTATTTCACAATGACCTTAGAATAAATTTCGTCCAAGGAAAACGAATGAACGCGCACACACTTATTATTTGATTTCGTAATTAATAATTTACAATATAATTCGTTTCAAACAATCATGTACGAATTCTTCAATTCATCATATCATATTTTAATGCTGAAAAAAATAATGTCCATAAAAAAAACATACCGTTACTCTTATTATACATAGGTATCGTTGCGATGGAAACGTTTAAAATTAATATTGAACCAGAATAAAAATATTCAGTTATTGAATATTGCAAGTATTTTTCTTGGAAATAATAAAACCCTAGTATAATATATTTTCATTGCAACGTGCACATTGTAAAAATTAATTGAAATGTAAATCGAACTTTGATTTTTTCGATACGTCGTGGACACATGAACGAGAAATCAATACTTTGAAGCTATAGTTATATTTTATCCACCAACATTATAAATGCCGTATTATTGATGTATCGAAATTCGTAGTAAAACCATTGTAATGTAAAACATAATTCTACTATTATACTGACTTACAGGTTATCACATTGTTTATTATAATAGATAGAATCTGTAGAATTATTCGTATTTTTATCGTCGTTAAACTGTTTTGTATTTTTTTTTTTTTATATTTTTATTGCAATCCAAATTTTAATCCGATCGCAACGTTATTTCTGTCACCTAAGTATTTTGACTGACACAATATGACATTCGTGTTGTACATATAATTTTATAAATTATAGTCCATATATTATAATGTGATTTTTTTCACAACAGAAAAATAAATATTTAGTTATTTATTGTTGTACTATGTAATTGATTTCTAATTTTTTCTATATTCAAAACCGATATACCAAATATAATGTATACTAAGACACTTGCATTTATATTAATAAGATTTATTTTATATTTCTAAGGAAAATAATACCTTTGTTTATTTTTTTCTGTGCGCGACAAAACGTACTTCAAAAGTGTTATGATTCGGCGAAAAAAAGTATTTTAATTAGTTTAGAACAGTCTGTTTAAAAGGAAAAAAGATAAAATATAAAATTATTATTTTTAATAAATTATTCATAAACTACTAAAATATAAACAATATTATAATAAAAGTTATACACTTAATTATATTGAACAAATATTGCTAAGAGCAATATTATTTGAATAATTTATACATTTGTTTTTAGGTATATGATACGTTTTACGTAATAAATTTTTAATTTACACAATATATAAATGTAGTATTCAAATTTAGAAAAGAAAACTACTGTTCCAACAAAAGGTAAAGTATAATAACCATGTTGCATTATTTCAGAGAAAAAATCTATTAGTTTTTAGACAGCATTTGTTTTATTTGGAGTAATACGGATTTTAACATTTTCTTTGGGTTACGACAAACTACAGGTACATACACATTTAGACAAAATTAATTAATAAATTAAAAATTAAAAAATAATTATACATTTATTATATTTTTATATAATACTGGTGTGCGTGTGTTTATTTGTTATCGTTATAAATGTTAACCTCCGTTACAATATGGTTTAATTTTACACGTGATAAAATATTTTATTACATAAATTTAAGTACGTTTTATGCTACATAGTGTTATCCGAAAATATAATATTCAATATTGGGTACCGTTGCCGGGCTAGCTATGCGGGCGGTTCTAGGGGTAAATAATGTGTGGAAATGCGACTTTTTTTGTCCATTAATAATGTTTTCTTTTATCGTTCAAGAAAAATGGATTCCATGGACGAAATGGAGCTGTTTAAAATAACTGTGTAAAAAAAAAAGAAAAAAAATAGCCAAACCATATACTTATGTATGTATGAATAATAATACGTATTTATACGCGTGCAAGATCGCAGCGGACGAGTGGGAGGTATATCAGAACCTATAGCAGCTACACCGCTCGTTAATCGTCGTAGAATCAGACGGACGCTGTATACAAAAATACGTATATTTACGAATACGTACGCGTACGCTCGCGTTGCGATGGTGCAAGTGTTTGCGCGAAAACGCCGTTGTACTCGAAAACAAACGAAACGCTGATAAATTGCTACTGATATACGCTTATCGGGTTGCACAATCGAAATTACTATTGCACCGTGACGCGTGGCGGCGTCTGAACTAGCAGATAACGCCCGGAAGAAAGAGTCATGGAAGCGAATCGATACATAACATGAAAAAACAAGTGTTTTTTTTTTTTTTACTTTATGCTAATACGTCGCGATAATGACGCTCCTTCAGTTCCGAGAAACCGCCATCGCCACCGCCACTGCAGCCGCTGCGTTGATCGGATCAAACGGTTTTTTTATATTTACATATACATGTATACACACATTCCGTGCTAAATACGAAACAATAAATTCATGAGTATGGTTCAAAGGTGGAGGAGGGGGTTAGCATTTGCTTTTCACGGCCCTTCCAAATAAACGTTTTGAGGTCTATGGGCAAAACAATAATCTACACACGTCATGTCGCGCAATACACCGTGATGCCGAACGGACGAAACGACACCATAAATAAAATCTTCGTTATCTAATTAATAATATATTGTAATCGTTCTTGATATTATCATAGAATTATATAACCTGTGCGCTGCGGTCATCATTTGCGTCGTTGTAGATTACAACATGTGTAAAGATGAGCGATCCGATATCCTCTTGAGAAGTCTTGAGGTGTTCGAACACCGCAGAACGTAAATTGGCATCCGGACTGATATATAACTTGTTGATAATCTGTAAGCACATATCGTACGAATAACATCATGTTATATTACGTAAACATTAACAATAACATTTTTATTTTTTATTCAATCACCACTGAAATTAAAAATATACGCAATGTTAGCACAATTTGTCGTTTGTTATCCATCAAAAAACGAATAACAAATAGTTTGTTGGAGACATCGATGTTGTCAACAAATTCAATAACATTTTTCTACTTTTGTCAGCAGCGTAATCTGTATTAATAACATAATACGTTTGCGGTAATATTTATTTATTTACTTATTTATATTAAGTACGGGACTAGCCCAATTACATTGATTTTGTTGACAATAATAAACAAGAAAAAATTCCACATATATTAGAATGAAAGACAATAAGTAGACTAAATACTAAGGAATTGTGGGTTTTCATTAGCCACTTTCATCATACGATCGATAGGGCGATTAGTTAAATAATTACAGCGGCTAAAAGGTATATAAATTGGGAAAGAGGATCTGGTAGAATAAGTAGGAACTCTGAAATTAACTTTGGATATTATTCCGGTGTGGACGCCGCTTAAGAGATCACTGTGTCACACTATAGCTGTAGCTTCAGTTCGATTCGTACACCTCTACAAGTAAACAGTGTCCGGCGAACCTTAGGTTCAGTGACGCCGTACGAGTTTGGGCACGCAGAAATGGTCCGGTCAAACAACAGTACCGCGAACCGGTGAACCGATGCAGTGCCGTCGTTAGCGGACAGACAACTCAGGTAATTGCCTAAAGTTTCGCACTTAAAATAAATTCGGGGATCCACGATTTGCCAAGTCGGAATAGTAAGATGTATTTAGATGCAAGGAAATCGTACTGATTTTGCCTGGGGCCTCGCAAAAACTTGCGACAGCACTGAACCGATGTCATGTGCACGTGGTTTCGCCGTGCCAACGTCAACGAGCTATACGAACATTTTTGTACCACTGCGAATAGAATAATCGAGAACGGAGGGGGTGGTTCACATCCCGCAGCGCTGCAGTACGTGGATTTGTCGTGTTCGCGGTGGTTCTCGACCAAACCGGTTGGGGTGGGGGTTCCGCGTGAAAAAATCTTTGTAGCCACGAATCTTTCGGCCAACGTATTCGAGGTGCCCGGCAAAGTGTTCGAGCCGAGTCGCATAAGCTTACATGACACAACATATGGGCCCAACGGAAACGTTGAAGCGATCAATTGTTCCGAAACAGCAACACGGTATTCGCGCGCCGAACCGGGAGATACGCGTGGTGCTGCGCGTTCGGCGGACGATCAGAAATGCGTGCACCGCCGTTGATGACCGCGACACGGGAAGGTGAGGGGGTGGCCGATAACGACGAGCACGTACGTTGTTGCACAGCACACGTCGGTCTCTTTCTCGGCGCCCGCGGCGGCGGCACGAAGAGGTTACGACGTGTACTCGGTCCGCCCGTGTCTCATTAGAGGCCGCGGCGCGTACAGTCCGCCGCGCGAATAACTGTCACACGATCGTCGCGTATCCCCTCGTCATCGTCATCGTCGCTTCTCGTCCAATAACGTACAGCACCGGTACAGCGAGACAGACGCCGCCGGAGGGCTCGTACGAGGGGGGTGGGGGGCGACCGGTCGAGAGGCCATGTGCCGTGCCGCCACCGTCGTACGGTCTCGAGAACAATCCCACTCGACAAATGTCCTGTGGGACAGCAGCTTTTCAGAAATAATAATAATAATCATAAATATATATACGTCATTGTTTTATCCCCGTGACGTTTGACAAACAATCCTTTTTTTTTTTTTATGTATTTATTATTATTTTTCCCCCGCCCGCCACGTCGTTGTCAACAGACTATACGTACGACGACTACGACGACGACGACGACGACTGCGACTACAATGGGTTTGTGACGAGCGACGTGCCCGTGCCCGCGCGTAGGGAACGTTTTCGCCTCGAACCTCACGGCGACGACGGTACACTCGAGTGCCTCCCCGCCGCCCGCCGAGAGCGCCAAAGGACTATTTAAAAATTCCGAGCGAAGGCGTTCGGCCCCCGGGCTATCGGATCTTTTGTTTCCCGAGCGGATAGAAATTAAAAACGGAAATAATTGTCGGAGAAACGAAATAAAAAATAAAAAAATGTACTATTATCATTATACACGTATACGTGTGTTTATGTAGGCGCGCACGAGCATAATTATTATTACTCGCTTGTGGCAGTGGTACTCGATGCGATTTCCAGAGTATCATCGCCGCCACCGTCTTGTGATGCCCGCGTACACCGAGTGCGATGTATCCCGCTGCTGTGGATCATCACCCTTTGAGGTGCACTGAAAATATGTGCGCGTAAAGTACATGATGTACACGGCTATAGGTTGCGAGCACTTGCGTCGCTGGTGCAATTATCGTTTGTTGATGAAAGAAAAAATTAAAAAAAAAATACCAAGTGGTACGTAAGATCACACACACACACACACACACAGACAGAAAATGAACGAATCGTACATTATTGTACATACTATTAATACAAGAGTATGAAAATGTGTAACGTTTTGTTCGCGGCCTGTGACTAATTGGCCGCCTAAGACACGGGCAAAACGCGTTTTGCTCTTTATACCTATACCGGCCACCCATATTTCAGGTGTACGGGAGCGACAAAGATGTACTAATAACAATAATATGTGCCGACGATGAAATACGTTACCGATTGGAAGTAATATACGCGCATACCAGGTTAATTAATTTTCCATTTGTACGGCAAACTGTGTGAAACGATACTGGTATTATTATATTTTTACAACACTCGCGTCTAATATATATATATATATATATATATATATATAGTACATATTATTATTATTATTATATAGGTATGTACAAGGTATTTCAGACGATTGATAAATGTGTCATCTAAATATAATGATGTGCCGTTTGTTTTCCGTCATTACCACCGCCGTTTACTTTTTAATACTAGCATTTATGTCTGTCGTAACGACGGCACCGATAGTTAGAAACATAAAATATACATTTTTTATAAGATCGAGAAGAAAACTCTCGTCCAAGTAGTCTCGGACTCACAGTTCCGAAATTTCGTTATGTGCTTATTAACACTTCGATCAGATTTCCGTCACATTACACTGTTGTACTGTGCAGCGTACACCTTTTGCAATCAACCGCACGCGCAGTGTACTTCGTACAATATTATGGCATCACTTTGTCGACCTGTTCGCCGATTTCTACATACTAGTATACGTTTCAGTTTTACGATGGAACACTGACTGGAAATGCTGCGACGAGTTTGTTACACGTATGGCCGACCGGGTACGCGTCGGTATGCACACGGTAATCACGCATCATTTGCATGGATGAATTTTTTATTTTTTCACAACCGTTCGTCACGATTATATTTATGATCATTTTCACGTGACAGCTCAACGTGCAATTTTAAACATTTGTTAGATGCAGCTCCGCTCGCCGTCAACGATTTACTGCGTTTTAATGCTGTGGCTTGGTACGCATTAAGACGTTTTACGCGTAGTGACATGGAGCACATTATTGTACATACGAGTACGTACCCGGTTCAGTGTTTTCACATGTACACCATCTCATTGCGACTTGTGGCATTACAACGTGACGCATATTTCATTTACAACGTCTCTCTAGAAATCTGTTTCGTTGGGATGTTAAACGTGAATTGTACGGTTTAAATGGAGATTTAGAGTTTAGACGAATTCAGACCTTATACTATAGTGTTTTCGTGTATATGTAATACGTTGTGTATAAATGTAATATCGTCAACTGTTCCCCGTTTGTAAATGCGAAGTGGCCGTCGAAAATTATTTTTGTTTTAGCTATCGAATTTCCAATTTTTTACAATTTTCCTTTGTACGATTCGTAATTTTAACTGTATCGATAACCAATAATAATATACAAGCTCATCTGCACGATATTATAGCCCATAATATTGTAGTATAATATATCATCATATGAAATAATATAATAACACCATTAACTAGTCGCGCGATTGTGCTACGGACAAAAAATCACCCGCGAAATAACGAATTCGACGAACGAACGCATTCTTACGCGTTCCGTGCCAGTTCTATATGCTGAAGTTGGGAAGTTCAATTTACGTGTATCGCTCAAAACCTAAAAATTCGGATGATTTTTTACGTTTAATTAAAACGTGAATAATATTTGTAATAGGTATAGCATACATTTGAACAGAGCACTTTTAATATATTATTATGTACAACAGAAAAACACGAACCCGTGTTCTGTACGGAAATTATTACTTCCTTTAGTTATTTAGTTATAGATTTTCACTTTCTTTTTACAGTACGAACATGGAAATATTTAAATTAAAAAACGTCAAGAATACGGCAATAGGAAAATAACACTCGAGTTTAGTCGATACACGGTATTGGATTGGCGTTTCCTTCGTCAAGTTAAGTCACTCAAAAAACGTTAAGTGTACATATTGTACATAAGAAAGGAAATGGATTCAAATATAGCATGTTTCGTCGGTGATTTTTTGGTCACGAAATATTTATTTTACATGCGATTTACATGCGCGAAACGCGAGTGTGGGAATAGTCATAAATCGAATCCCCGTGACCGCAGCGACTCCGGAAATATTAAAAAATAGAAAATTGTGACTGTCGAGTTTTCGAAACTTTTTAAAAACGTTTCGAGGCGAATATTGCGAACATTATCCGTACCGTATACATATAAGAATGCGTTTGTATGAAAATGTATTTGTTTATTTTCTATTATACATACGCCAACCAACAGAAAAAATAAAATATTTTTAATATATTTTAAAATGATTTTATCATTATTACTATCATTATTATTATTATTATTATTATGATTGTACTCGTCTGTACTTGGATCGATAAAAATATTTTATTATAATACATAACGTTACCAATTTATCATGTGTTGTTAATAAAAACACACTTAAAGAATATATAATATTTCGATTTCGTTTCCATTAACATAATCCGATTAAACCCTTTTCTTCGTATTTACTACACTTCAAAATTCTCACCTTCACAATTCTAAACAGTATATTCTACCATACAATATATTCGACGTGGCCCGATCGCAAGCATGTACACAATATAATGTAATCGAACGCGCGATATAAATAATAACGACACAAAACATAATATAATAATATTATACACGACTCTACGTCGGCGGCACATGTTGAATATCTTCGACGAGCATCACACACATAAATATACACATACAATAATAATAGTGTAGTAAACGAGGGGTTCGGAAAGATATAAAAAACGGTTTCGAAGAATATAAAAAACATTTAGTTGTACTTATATTTATGTATATTATATTCGCATAATTATCTGAAACCGTACATAGACGTGCCCATACGAGGTAACCGTACACTGGGTCTATTGAAATTCGAACATAAATTATGCACGACGTGAACGCTCTTCGTCCATTCTTTTTTCGGATAATTAAATACCCTGTCCCGCTAATACCTGTGCGAAACGAACCACTCGTACACTGAAAATTAACCCCCTCGACGGCGGTGGCGGTGGCGGGCGACGACGTTTGTACCTATTTTATAGACAACGACACCATTTGCTATCCTAATTTATTCCGGTAGTGTATTGTTCGGTTCGATACACATTATTTTTATTATCATTCAAAATTGTTATTATTTTTCGGATGAAAGGATTATCGCCTATCCATGCCGATCATATGCACACTGCTTGTACGTGAATATCAGTGCGCACAAATGCATACGAAACGTTCATTGAGCAGCGAATACATTTGTAAGATATGTCATATTGTACGGAATACGTATTACATCTTGTTGAAGAGGTACATCGATTCCAGGAGAATTTGACTAGAAATCCATAAGCGGAGTTAAAAATGTTCTCCTAACCTAATCTGAACGCAAATTAATGTTGGAAGATTTGCACCGCGGCTTACTATTGCCTACGCGCGCACGGGTGATTTTTTTTTTCACGCCAGCAAATTTCCGGAACACAATATTGTACTAACTAATGGTCTATGAACATACGCTTTACGTGTGTATATACGTACGATATGAGAGAAACAATTGGTTACAATTGCTGTCTAATCTATTCCGTTATATGACCAGATAATAACAATGGCAACTGCGACTTGTGCCAATACACTCGGGGAAAAAGATAATAACAATTCGGTTCGCTAACACGTTTAACAATATGCAAATCGGATAACCGGATGAGTAGAGTACATACATAATACACACACACACACATATATATATATATATATATATATATATATATATATATATATATATATATATATATAATATAATTTAATATATATATTATATACTGCACTTTGGGACGAAAAATTATTACAGGTATATATTATATATGTGTGTGTGTTTAATATTTATTTATACTTTTAACATTGAAAATAAATAACAACAATTAAATGTAGTTTCAAAGTGCGGTGGTTAATATCACTTATAATACCAGAAAAAAAACATCGTAAATAATTTGTATAGGTACGATTTAAGTTTCGACTTAATGTATTCGTGTCTGAAACAGTTTCTGGTTGAATTAAAGTTAACGCAGACAAACACATACATACTATACATTTATATATTTATGTATGTGTGATAAAACGCACGAAGATAAACGCCGGACAGCTGTTACCTAAATAATTTAAAACCAAGGTACAGGCTGCTATGTTTGTAGGTAGTCAACGTCGCTTCATTGTCGCAGGGAACACTTTTTTTATATTTATCAGCCATTATAATATCTATTATTAAACATTCAACAAGCACCTATCTTTATAGTTTATAATATGGTAGGTATATTATTACATGTGTCATATAAATACGACGAAATCGACGCATTATTTTACACCGTGTACACACTTCTTACAGAATATTATGCACGTGTATAGATATACTTTCCAATCATTTTTAACATTTTCAGCTTGATTTATTAAAACAACTATGCACGAGCGTTCGGGAGGTATACGTAAAAGTATTTAGCATTTACATAAAACATGTACACGTACGAATTGTCTGCACACACAAATTTACCGTATAATCTCATGTTCAAACCTATTTAGAATGTTCAGTTGGCGAACACCTACGGTATTCTCATTGTCCCATTTAATATTAAATCAAAAACAACTATACGATTAAAGGTATATAATATTATTTTACGTGTGTGCAGATAAATTTGAAATTCAAATACACGCGATAATAGAATAAAAATGTTTGGCTTCAGTCAAATAATTCAGATTCATTTATTCGATTTATTACGTATTCAATTTCATACAAGACCGTCAAGAGTGTAATATACGTGTAATATACGCATCGATGATGTACGAACAGCGCTGACCGGTTGATAAAAAAAAAAAAAAAATCAATAGAGAAAAATAATTTTTTTAGTCTCTGAAAACCACTGCTATCTTAACGGCAGCTCGAGAGAAAAATAATTCGATGGTTTTATTTATCGCATTAATAATATATTTATTTTTTCGTTGATGCTTCATGCGAATGTCTTTCATTGTCCTGATGGGAAACAGAAGCACTTCTATACATATATATATATATATATATATATATATATATATATATATATATATATATAACTGCTGTGATATACATTAACGGTCGAGGAAATCAGATTTCCTCATTTTAATAATCCTAAAGGATCGGGTTCACATAGCCGTAAATCTTATTCTTGCACAATAAAATAATAATTGTTATGCAGTCGATGGTTGAGTGTGTTCGAGTGGCCCGGGAGAACATATTTTGCATCCGAAAAAAAAACATTTGCATATAATTCCAGAAGGAATCTGGAACGCTATACGAAAGAGGCCTATATTATGTAGGGGACCGTTTGTTATCCGTAAATAAATCAAAACAGATACTTTGGAGGATTAATAAATTTGCATAAGAACCGCACATCACGTATATGCGAGTACGTCATGTGTGTGTGTGCGTGCGCGCGATAATTTTTCGGCTGTAATAGATTTTCAGATTGATTATGTGTGTGTAGCAGGCAACAACACTTCACGTATATATTAGATGTTATCACAACCGACTACAATGGTTGGTAACTAAATAATAACGATTGAATAAAATCAACAAAAAAAAAAATAAATATATATTTGCGTTCCTTGTGCGTGTAATATATATCACTGATAAACCCGAACTTGGCGAAATAGTAGGTATCATCTTTTAAGTGCTAACCGAACACCACGTACTACGAGAATATCTCCCACCGTATTCGGAGAATCCACACCGGATTGCGCAAGGAACGCGTATAAATGTTTATTTGTTTTCAACGAAATTTTCGCGAAACAATTTCAAAGAACCGTGTCAAGTTCGTTAAATAGAGGTTCGACGGTGTACTATAACAACACACATGCATGTAGGTTCTTTGCAACGTGATGAATATTTCGATACATACATGTTGCAAGTTCTCGAGATTGAAACATTCCTCGCGGTTCAATACCGCCCGTGCAATCCCAAAACAATAATACTGTTTTAATATATACATTTGTGCGGCCGGTCGTATCTTTTAAAAAAAATATTACTTTGCGCATATACTACGCGTGCATATGCATATATATATGTGTGTGTGTGTGTGTGTGTGTGTGTGTGTGTGTGTGTGTGCGTGTGTATGATACCGTATTTTCTTTGTGTGTATTTTCTTGAACGTGTGTTCCGCGTGTGATACAGCCGGCAAACGCGTATAGAGGTATGTACACTGGTTCATTGAATATACGGTGTAATTGGATAAGGTGGAACTGACACACAGCATACACATATGTTTCTCTCTCGTAAGTCAATTTCAAAGATTATTCACCAAAAAGAAAAAAAAACACATTCTACCCCTGTGATTTATTGTTTTCCGGATTTAATACGCTCACAAAAACGTCAGACGTATATTATAACCAATAAATCTACCGTTTTCGGTCTATCGAATAGTCACGAAAATATCATTTTTATAGGTCACACATCATCCCGGTTAACATTGCGGGGCCCTATAAATATTTCCGTTGTTATTTATTTGTATTTTTAACCGCGCGTAATAAAAAGAAAATATGAATTAAATGAACACGCGCAACCGGTACATGATTTATTTTAGAAAAAATATTTGGGTATCATATTATCACGAGCACGTTTGAAACATATTTATAGATTAAATAGTGAGAACGTGTAACGGGGATAAAGTCATAATTATGTATGGCTAAAATATTTTCCGTAATATTGATAGTATTTGTATATTCGGAGAGATATTATTGAACCGGTGCATTATTGAAATTGTGTAACAATTACAATATCTAAGCATTTGAATAATTCAACCGTAGTCGACAGCGTCAATCGTTATCGTTCGGTGTTTTTTTTGTTGTTGGCAAATAATTTTAAAACAACAAATAACGATAATTCACCTTACATATGTATAACATATATATATATATATATATATATTTATATATTTATATATGTGTGTGTATAACTAGCTGATATAGCAATCCTTTGTTCTTGCTAGATTTCATTATATATTATTAACCTAACCTGCCTGTGAATATTTATTTACCTCTGTAAGTATAAAAATCGATGATCTACATGTAATCTAGAATCTGCAAGTAACAAACATTCGTATACATATAGTACGCATGTGACTATCAAAGTAACCATTTTTATTTTTTCATTAACGCAGGTTACCGCACTGTCATACGTTTTAATGGTTGAAAATACACAGCAGACGAAATTTGACACATGCCAGGAAAATAACTGTAGCAATAATTAATAACTGATTTTTGTTCGTCCGCGTTACTAAAATACCATAAATATCTAAGAACAGGTTTTTTTTTTTTTTTTTTTTGATGGGGTGGTAGTGGGGATATCGAATGGTTTCAATAGCTTTAAACCTTCTCCGAACAACGAGAATATTTTTGCAAAAGAACCCCGCAAAAATCGGTACAGTAATTTCTTAATCTCAGATGTATACCAACATCCATTTTTTACAACATTGCGTCCACGGCTAGATTTAGAATATCGTACTCTATGGTTGTATCGCAATAAGTTTCGGCGCTAATTTCTTCCCTACTAGAATATCCACGGTAAAGTATACGCGCAAGCACGAGTAGCACAGAATTGTATAACTGTAGCGGTGATGCAAAATTATACGATCGATCACGGGACGATATGTAACAATATCATAACCGAAAGAGTACCACATATACGTACATAAAACATGTGCGCACAGGTAGGACGATCGAATTAAAACGATCGTTTGACAGTATACGATTCAGTATAATTACACACACACACGCGCACATACCCGCCCACGAGTGGCACACATGTAAACAATAATCATCACGTGCGCGCGTACACACGCACAGGAAATCAACGGCTTATCGGGTTTTCGGTTATTCATTTTCTTGCGCCGAACGGCCGGGGGGAAAAAAGTACGTTAGAAAAACCGTCGAACTGCATTCGTACAACTAAGCATATCGTTGCACACGCGCACGTCGAGGCTGCTGCCGTGTACATCTCCCGACCACCCCGAACCGAGGGACGGCAGGAAGCGAATGTACACGGTCTTCCTGCGAGTTAAGGGTGCGCAACGCACTCCGCGGCCGTGTCTAGCTACGTCTAGCGCGGTGCGACACTCGTCGCGGGATGCGTGCGGACGTGTTTCGGTACAAACGGCGGCTAGCGAGCGGCGGCGTGCGCGTAGTACGCGCAGTATAATATAATAATGTTCTCTCCCCGCAGCATCCGGTAAACGGCGCGACGCGGACGAAATTTGAATAAAAACACCGTCAATAATAATAGGATAATGCGAGCACGACGACGACGGGCCAGTACGACCTCATTGTATAATATGCGTTGTCCTTGAAACGTCTATTTTGAATATAAACCGATTATACATATTATATTCCGTATACGAAAATATATACGTATAATGATAGTAATAATAATAATAATAATAATAATAATAATAATAATAATAATAATGAGAGACAAGTATAATGAAATAATAAAAAATAAAAAAATTCGCTTTCATACAAACGGAACGGTATTAATGGCCGTGTATTGTCTGTTTTGAAAGCGCGTCTTCTATTATTAATATTTTTTTATACTATTTTGAGTGATATATATATATATTTATTATTATTATTATTATTATTATATTTTCTTTCCGACGTATACACACATATTATACGCACGTGTGCGCTTGTGTGCGTAGTACGTTGATTAAACGACAATAATGAGAGAATAATAGGATTAAAAAATGGGTATCCACACCACGTGTATAATGTACTCGCGGGTATACGCGGACCCACGCTGACGTTGTCTTATGGCGAGGCGGCAGCGGCGGCGACGGCGGTTTTGAACAATAAACCGCAAACGATGACAGCGTCGGCGGCGGCGGCGGCGGCGGTGAAAGACCCGCATGAAATCGAAGAGAGATAGACGACGGAGCAAGAATAACGGTCGGTGAGACGAAGGTTCGAGGGTGCGAGGAAGATAGGAGTCGTCGATCAGCCCCGCGCGCATACATTATACCGTATTGAATTCGGCGATTTTCGATTTTTCAAATGATATGCATATACGGGCGGGCGCTGGCTTACGTACACACGGGGTAAGTGCTAAACCGTTCGCGCGAGAAGATCTGCAGTACGGGTCTGCGTTCGCGTCTGCACACAGTTTTCTACGGGCCGGGTACACATTTGCGAACAGCGTTCAGCGGTAGTCTGAGCAAGCAAACTCGATAATCTGGGGTTGATGGTTACCTCGTGACAGACTCATCGCGAGAAGATAAAACATATCTAAGCAGTTGATCAAACAAATATTAATCTTGGAAATATTACGGACACCTGTCGGACTTATCTGACCATCGCGGTCATTCTACCGCGAGCGAAACGCCAAATGTTCTCGGGAATGCGAATATTTTTTTCAAACAATCGCGTTCTGGTGCATACGGTTAATTGAAAAGGTTACTGTAGACGATCCAAGTCGTATTCGCTTCACCCGAGGGCTTATTACGCGACCAGTATGTACAAGACAGTTCCTGGTGAGCAACCAGTAGGCCGTGTTCGTCTCTCTTTCAATAGTTGTATGCATTAAGTTTAACTGACCGTACGTGTACGTACACGACTGTTCGTGTTACGAACGCGTGTTGTATTATAGGATGCGCTTTTTGTTTGGTTTTCGTACACCTTTAATGCCGTACATAATAATCGATTAAAACGACAACGTTTTCATTAACAATAATGTCCACAAAATAATTTCACTGTTTTACGGGAGGGTATTATATCGTGTAATCCCACTCGATTTTCAATACGCAACGGCGGTGACGGCGGCGTTCGGGCTGCACAGTTAATAATGTAGCCTTTGAAGTGACCCTTTTTAACACCCTATCCCTTCCGACATGACCGCAGACCTCAAATCATTCGAGCACTTTGACCCTGCGCGTTTGAAAAAACAACATTCTTGTAATACACCCATCCACTCCTCTTTTGAAACGTTACACAATTAGTTAGAGGTATGGAACGCGTAATGATTACGTCTAAATTCTTAGACCGTTTATGCGCTGTTACATTGTTGTCTTGTTTGAATTTCGTTTTTTTCTGTCTTCTGTGTACTTATAACCGTTATTGACGTGATTCGTTTTTATTATACATGCACGTATGTATTATTCTATCGTATTAATCTGCTGGCCATGTTCAAAATCTATCTATAACTAAATATTAATCTATAGACGAAAAGCAATTGACCTTTAGCAAAAATAATGAAAATCACAGCAATATTATGTAGTATTATAAGATTCTACGCTTTTATTTTTAGTATCATATACATATGGACTTTCAGTGAGAAGTATGAAAATCCGATGTACGTACTTAATTCCAAATAATTTATAAAATATTAATCATCAATATTTTTAGTAATAAAATTTAGGTGAAATCAGTAAAACTTAGACGACCGTACAGTTATGAAGCGCGGAAAACTATTTTCTTGCATCATCCGATAAACATTTAAATGATACACCTTCATTTTATTTTTAATAGTAATTAGTAAACTATTACATTTGTCAAAAATAATTATTGATTATCGTTAAGAATTTCAGATTAAAATTGTGTACAACATTTATTTGTACAACTATGGATATTTAAAAAAAAAAAAAATATTTCGATCAAAGCTTTACAATACTTAATACTCAACAAATTTAAGAAAATACTTCAAAGATGATGGGGAAATTAGAAATGTTTCAGCATCTTAGAATAATAAAAAATAATTGAAACATCCAATTAATTAATACTATTTTCAAGTATATAAGATTTAAATAAATTGTTTGCTCTGTTCAAAGATAAAAACATGTTACGCTGATATAAATCTAAAGTATATTAAAATAAATTAAAAATTAAAATACAAACATAAGATTATTATTTTATTAAATGGAGTTATTTTTTTTAATGTCTTTTATAAATTTACTCTATTATTTATTATACATAATATTATAAAGGAAAATTTAATTATACTCTTTAATACATGAATTTTTAGTTGAGATAATAATAGAGCATTATTAGAATCATGAATTATATGCTCTAAATTTATAGTTTTTTTTTTAGTGTTATATTTTCATTATTTATCATCATAAAATGTAGATTCTGAAATATAATTTTCGAATTAGGGGTAGAAAATTCGCAAATCAGACTTTGGAAAAGAAAGGTTCTTTGATACCACTTTTCGTACAAAATGAACACTTTTAGTCGACATGACTGACATCACGAGTCTGTATAATTATTAGGTGCGAATAATACACGGCGAACGGTTATATATAATTGGGAATTATGTACGAGAACAGATGGTATGTGTGCGGGCAAAATTGTTAGAAATTGAGTGATGTGGTGATGGAAAACCGGCAAGGTGGCCAATGGTTTAGTGAGAAGACGAAGAAGATATACGAATTATGCACAATAATAATTTGCGAAGTGAATGCTGTCAATAGATTCTACCTCGCGATCGAAGATAATAACGTCATGTGCTACGAAATATTATAGAACATGAGCGCGGTGAATTCTTTCACCTATTTAAGAATTGAGCAGATAAGACCTGAATACTGCATTTCAAGAAAGACGAAAATTGTTCTCAACACCTGAAAATAATCTTTACCACGCACAGAACATGCATCGTCATCGATTTGCCAGCGTGCAATACAGTGATGTTGATTCGAAGCTAGACATGCACGATTAACGTTGTTCGGTGTAACGTAACACGCCACTTTTCGTAAAACCGAACATGATTTACGAATATTATAGACAATTATTGTGCGTGCATCAATTGCATTACATTACATTATTGCTGCAGGTTAGCTAACGTTCCTCTCTTAGCCAACGTTTCCTGTTTCTCAAACTTTCCATTGGTGGACAGTAAAACGGATAGGAAAATCTATTGCTGACAGCGTAACGAAAATAAAACGTTAACAATCATAAATTATTCTATAATAACGGCATTGCTTTCTTATCCCTAACCAATCGTGCTAAGTGCGTTTAAATTATAAAATACAATTACTAAGATAAGTACACAACTTTCTTATTTTTTTCATTTTACGTTTTGAACACTAGTTCGCGCTCTCCTACACATTTACCCGGGTGTGTATCCAAGAACCTCTTGGGGTCAGCGGATAGCAGTTGGAGAAAAACGATGCTCTTCGTTAACATTCTGAGCCCCAGAACAGAGGATACTCGATTACCCGGCGAAGAGTTTAGCGGTAGCATTATTTCAGCTTATGATAAGAGTACGTATACAGAATTACATTTAGAAAGAGCAAACATTCCAAGAATGACAATTCCTTAGTGTTGTCTATTTATCGAAGCACACCAATTTAAATGTAATATTAAAAAAAAAGAAAATATATAAGTTTTAAACTAGTTTTATATTTTTTTAAATACAACTGCTGCGCAAGCCGTCTCGATTGTACGCGCGCAGTCAATAAAATATTCAGCTTATCACTTTTTTCGAATACTCATAAACTGCTGAATTTGTCGCATATATACCTGCCTTCGCACCTCAGTCGTAGATACACGTAATTTTTACGCAATATTTGCGAAACAACTGTTTCGTCTATTCGTACATATGTAAAATATTATGCCTGTCGTGTACAACAGATCTGACGAGACGAGGACAGGAATACATTAATGCGTTTGATTACATAGTGGTACAGTACGATGACGATGGAGAAAATCGCAACCTACCGTGCAAACGTTTTTCTAGGCCCAATAAGATTTTTTTAAAGCCTCTTTTAACGTGTATCTATTTAAATGAAGCCGATTATAAGTCTTTTTTTTCTTAAAAATTTTATCATTTTTTCCTCATTAACCCTTCACATTTTTGGAATAATACAATTCAATCACACAAGAAAAAAACTCCTTATCTTCTCCCAAAAATTATTTTCTCGTAATACATGTACATGAGCCATTGGATAGCATACTTTGGGAATTAAAAACGAACAATTACAAGCATATGCGGGATTAAAAATATAAATCTGACGGATTCAAAATCTGTAATGATTATGAAAGCGGTTTGTCTGGGTGGCTTAAGTTATCTGTTTTGTCTCAAGCCATAACTTTACTACACAAGCATTGAAAAACAATATTATTTACATGTTGTGCATCGGTACTTAATGGTGAACAATCGATGGATCAATAACATCAAATTTTATTTGAGGCATTTTATACTTGATCCACGTATATTTGTATCTATTAAATATTCATAGTCTATATATTTTGTTACGCATATTTCTCATATGACCATAGTGTTATCCAGCGGTAGTGCTTAAGTGACCTCGTGACGGGGAACAAAATGTTACGATGACGGATGGCGCGAAAAACGGCCTGTTAAAACGTATTATCCCTAAATCTTTCCTGAACACGACCGTGCGTTATTGTCATCGGACTTTCGGTCGCCTATGTCTTTCTCGTCTCTGCGATGGTAAGATCTATTGGCCCTGGCCGAATTACGCCCAATATGACGAACGAGAAATATTCATATGTTACGCATGAGCTCCAACTTCGCAAGTATACCTATTGGTGTAACAAGCTTTCATCAACCCACCCGTATCAGAGACCGTAATGAGAGTCAACGGCCACATTGTGTTACCAGCGTTGTCCTGTATCATTTTTAAAAATCAAAGCATACTATACATTTTAGGTTAGTAAGCAGCATATATGGTCATATAAAAACCGATATCACTACACATATCCTCTTGTATTTTACACTGATAATCAATTTAATCGATAAACTATTTAAGTTTCGATTTAATTTTCGATTTAATTTTCATGTAATTGTTTCATAGACTTTAGGCTGTTAATTATAGGAAATAATAAATGGTTTTTTTGTAACCAGGACCCTAGTTCCACCCTTTATTTTTATTATACCTAGCCGTAATTTTGTTCGGTTAGTAAAGGTTTAAGTCGACAAAAATATATACTGCATATTCCCAACTTCCATAATTTGAATTAATAAAAATAAGAATAATATTGGTGTAGCGAACGAAAAACTATTGTCGAGAGTGCGATAGTATTGACAGAAACTGTTCAAAATATATTTTTACTGGAATACATTTATTATGTTTCAGCTTATACTATTTATCTTTTTTTTCTATTAAAAAATAAATCGTTATGATTATCTAACTTTTATAAAATTTCGAAAAAAAAAGAACGAACACTTGAATGTCCATGACACGGCGCTTGGTGCTGCGGTCTCGCACCCTTCGCGTACGGTCGCGGCACTTTACTCGCACAGACACTGACACGCGTTTGGGTGTCTAAATTGATGTGCGATAGACGTTTGTAAGAATATAATACACATAAAAAAGACGAAACATATGACGATCGCGCATACATATATACATTTTGAAAACCAATTAAGGTTACCCTAAAATGTATACATAAATGGAGCTGTTAACCATTATTATCGTCGTCATCGGTTTTCAGCAGCGATCCCACCGTGCGCGGGAACACGTCATATTTTCTCGTCTGCTATTATATTATTACTATTATTATTATTATTATTATTATCATTCTCGATATGTTATTGCGAGTCTGTTGGATATTTTTTTTTTTTTATTCCGCAGTGCACGCGTATAATGTAATATTTCGCGCGGTTCGCTATTAACGACGGGGACGAGGCCACCGCGGGCAACGTAACAGTCGTACGCGCGCGCTCACACACACACACACACATGTGTACGGTGCGTTTATACGTCTCGACAATGAATAGAAGAGTCAGTCAAAACAACAATCGAACGGGACCGAATTAACGGAGAATTCGATTCGGAGTGCGTAACGCGTATCGATGCGCGGAGGGGAAAAACATAATACGAAAAAAATTTATAAAAAGGCAAAATTAAGAAATACACACACACACTCACTTACGAATAATCATTATTATTATTACTATTTTTTTATGAAACCGCACGGACAGACGGCAAACACATACGTACGAACGGTATAAGTGTACGAGTGTGTGTGTGTGTGTGTGTGAACGACGAGCACACCTGTGGCGCGTTCATCGCCGTTCGCCTAACAGGTGATACACAATGACAAGCGGTCGATCGGCCGTTTATACGTCTAACCACGTGTATATTATATACATTTATACGCGCTAGAGTATGCACGTGTGTGTGTGTAAACGTACAGTCGGCCATTGTCTCGGGAGTTCCCATGGTACTTGCACGCACATACACACACACACACACGCAAGCACACGCTGGATTATCGGTCGTTCGGTTAAATTAGATTATCGGAGGCCCCGTGCGTATACGCGATATTGTAATATTTATTATTTTTTTTATTATTATATTATTGAATATAACCGAACGGTGATTAAACGGATGGTTTTCTTTTTTTAATTCCTTTTTTTTTTTTTTTTGGGTGTGCGTTCGCGTAATGAAATTTAACGATTTCACGGATCATTCGGCCCGACACCAATCACATAACATACACTTTATACAGAGGGGTTATTACTCGTCGAGGTGTACGTTCGCGTTCGAAGTGCCCACGGTAGGTTAGTGTCTAGTGTTGGTTCGCGGCTACCTGTCGACCGTGGCTACATCACGAGCATCGACTGTTTGTATGTGCGCTGCTGCTGCTGCTGCCGACAGGACGGCGTCAAAATGTGCCGTCAAAGTCGATTTCTTACTAGTTTTTTATTTTTTTTTATTTTCAATCTCATACGTTTCGCTACGTTATTTATTTTTCTCCCCGCCGCCGACCCATTAGCGTTTATCGTTTTTACGTATAACTCATTTGTGTGTATATATATATATATTTATATACTCGTAGATAGGTAGGTAGGTATACGTATAGGTACCTATAAACTCCGCGGTGAGATGACGTATACCGAGAAAACGATTTCATAACATATTTCTCATAAAAATTCCATTTCGAATGTTAGACTCGAGATCTGTTTTTAATTTTCGAATTGTTTTTTTCGCTCGGTTATTATTTCGTCGATCGGAATTTCAGTACGCACGCATACTTATAGTTTTTTTTCTTGTTTATTTGTTTTTGTTTTTCATTTCTTCGCAGTTGAATCGGTTCCGAACATTGTAAAACAATAATATTACTTATATATATATATATATTTGAAATTGTTTTTATCGACGATTTTATTTTTTTTTTACAAGTATACAAGGAAACGAACGAGTACAACGGACGAAACTCTACACGTTTATTTACATTTATACTGTTATTATAATTAGAGGAGTGTATTATAGATACATATTAAGTATGCACACGAATTTTCAACGAAACACATGTCATTCGTCGCACCTATACGCGTTTGGCAAATTGTTTTCGGTATCTAATCATTTGTATTGTCTTCCGGGAGTTGTATACGATAACAATAACCCGGCCAAGACCTAATTAAAAACGACAACAAAATCATTATCAATTCGAAAATAACCTAATTGTAATTCGATTTAGCCAACGGTCATTATTACTGTATATACCATTGTTATCGATTAGGTTTCATTTTTTACTATTATTTTTACCGTTGAACCGGTTTCAAATTACCCCATACCAGAAAGTAAGCTATACGCAATATTCCAAATAGACTATTTGTTTAGTGTTTTTCGTCAACGTTTTCGCATAAAATCCATCGCACATATTATACGTAGTAGAACTGTTCGATTATTTTTGGCGAGATTGATTATGATTATGCACAATAAATTGAAAAAATTGATTAATTGAAAAATGATTAATGTCTTAACTAGTCAATTAATCAAAACTAGATTAATTGGTTAGCTGAAACAAGGATTTATCATTAAATTGATAAAATTAGCTTATAATTTAATCAATAAGTAAGTAATTTATTTATTAATTAGTAAACAGTGCAATTTTATTAAGTCATAAGTCATAACCAAAAGTTAAGTTCTATAAATTCCTGATTCTATTAATCGATTTATGTCTTTGACAGTATTAAATATTAATTAAAAATGTACTACTTAAAAAACTGAATTTTGAAGGAATACGTGGTAAAAAATAAATACTTACTTAATAATACTTATGTCTTATATTTTAAAGTGCTCCTTAAAAAATAAATTATAATATTCCACAAAAGATCGATCCTATATTCTAAAGCTAATAAAATATTTAAAAATGTAAAATCATGGTTCAATAATTATCTAAAAAAATGTATAAAAGTACAATAATAGTGTAGTACCTACACTAATACACTCAGACCCGGTAAAGTAACGATTACGGTTTTTTTAATACGTAAAATAATCGATTAAATCGATTAAACTGAGAACATTTTGATTAATCAAAATAATCGAACAGCCCTAATTGTACGGCTAGATCTCGACTTGTCGGAAACCGAACGTTTTCTGGCACTTACAATTTACCCTTGTAAACGACAGTGTTGTTCGCGACCGATTAACGTTCATGCACACCCACACATAACACGTACCTATTGATGAACTTACGTAACACAGGTCTTGTGTTTTTCCATTATTTTCAGTACTGTCATTTTAACACGTAATCGAATTTAAATTGCTACCGGTGCATGTAAATCTTGCTCAGGATTTAGATATCACGAGCTGAAAAGTAATTGCAGATCGGCGGGGCGCGAAATTGAGCAGCCGATGTTTTTGGATAATTCGTCTGAATAATGCAAATAAAAGGTAGTGAGCACCGCGATAGATTACGTGCGCCCACCTGTAGGGCGGCCGTTGCGGTCCACTTGCGCGGGCCATTGTTTTCGGAACGGAAACGAACGTTATCGCAACCGGTTCGTCGTCGTCGTCGTCGTACAAGTCGGACCACAGAACGAGCACCACCAGCAGAAGCAGCAGCAGCAGAAAATGTACGTAGCAGACAGTGCGAGTGAGAGTAGTAAACAGCATTGGTGAAGACGCGGCGAGGAGGAGGAGGAGGTGTACACGTGAATCGAACCGGAAACGCGCAATTCACCATCGACGGGACGACGAGGGGGTTGCGAAGGAAGTGGTGGACTGCAACGCAGGGTTCGATTGTGTTCCGGTAATATGTATATTCGTCTGTTTCTCCTGCCTTGTTATTATTCGCTTTTTGTTCATTTTTTTTTTTTTTTAACCCGTGCACCGTACGTAAAGTGTGTTCTGGAAGCGAATACGAAATATAATGAAATAGCAAAACTACGTACAGGGGCGTTATTATTTACGTTATCGTTTGACGCTTGTGCGCCTCGCTCCGGACGGATGGAATGCAATATATGTGTACCCGAAATCAAACGTTAAAGTCGACCGATGGCAACGCATCCGGTCCGATTGCTCTAGTGTTGTATTTCTCGGATAAAGGTGTGTGAAACGGTCGTCGACGAATGAAGAATTCGTCGGAAGATTTTTACCGGCCACCGAGCTTTATGTACTATGACAGTTCTGTGCAACAACCAAAACCGACACCCTGTGCAGTTATGGAACGTCCGAAGCGTTCGCGGTCGCATGCATTCGGATTGCAATGTAGAAACACACCATCGGCGCCCGCGAGACGCGAAACTGCGATGGTTTAGAAAAAAAATTTCCCTCGAAAACGTGCCTGTAGTGGCCACTCACCACCACGTAGAATCTACATTGTACGTATCGATTATAGACTTTCTGTATGCATGCCGCCCGTCATTATTGCCATCTATACAAACGTGTAAAAACCGATCATCACTCATTAACCGATCGGTATTTCTCAAAAACTACTGTGCAATGAGAAGGGATGTTTGGGATCGAAACAGTTTCGTACGAATTTTTTCACTTTTCGTTTACCCAGGAAATATTCGGTTTTGTTCGATACGTCGCGACGCGTCGATTTTAACAATCACCGATATCTGTGTAAATCAGTAACAGATCGGTAAAAATCAATAGCATTCGAGTGCGGAAATATTTTACGCTCTTTTCGACCTGAAATGTTTAGGAAAGGGGTTTGTCTAATTTTTTTTTTCCCCCCGTCAAACATAACCTACCGTGCGCTTGCAGTGGACACGCGGATCGGCCCGATGTAGTGCCGGAACGATAATAAGGTTGTACACGACGACGTGTAGAGTACATAAACGAACGGGGAAACGTACGCGTCGGCTGCGGGCGGATGGACGGACGAAGGACTTAGGACTGCATTTACACGACTACGACGCGTTCCGGTTCACCTGCCATTGGAAACGCACGCACGCACGGTGTACTGCAACGCAAACGGCTGAAAAACTCCTACACATGCACACCCGCGTTATCGGAAGTCTCAATCGGAACGGCTCGCGCTCCATCATGAATAATGCTTACATTAAATTCGTTTCACGCATGTAATAATTATTACGTTATTGAAACAATAGACCGGTCTCGATATGCAAACGGGCTAAAACCAATATCAACTACGCTTTTCGACGAGCTCACATCCTATGCGTGTACGACACGGTAGTACGCAGTACGTGTACAATGGTAGTAGTAGTACCTACCGTGTGGGAACACGTTACGTTGTCGACGTCCTGCAGCATGAACCCATTACATAAACATCATTTGGTTTTACTATTATTATTATTTTTTTTTTTAATATCGATTTCGACTACACGCGTGCTCGTGTACACGCAGATGTTTTCGCCATTATCTTTTGAACCGTATCAGTATCGCGTTAAGGAGTGGGGCAGTGGAGACTCGACAGACCGGCCGGGAGGCAAATTTGTCGTGGGCGGAATTTTTTTTCAATAAATTACGAAAACACTAGAAGTACTTTTGTCTGTTTAAAAAAATAAAATAAAAACCATTCACGTTTCAAATATATAAATCTATATCTAAAGGATAGATTATGTTTTACGTTTTAACTCGAACAATTGGAAACATAATATATCTAGCATAATATAGCTATGGTTGGTATATGAGATGAGTTGAGTCAATTTAACTAAGAAATATTTTATAGCACAGTGTCTTTTTTGATCTAAATCAGGGAATTTCGATTCGTCGGTGTATGCATTTGGATGATAAAATAGGTACATGCACTGGTCTGAAATCGATATTTTTGTATTGAAAAATAGACAGAAACCAAAATAATCAACATGTAGATTGTTTAGAATGTAGAAACTATCACTGATTAACATGAACCCTGCAACAAACATCTATATATTGATAATATAACCAACAACATTATAAAATATATTTTCCAATTCGTGTATGTGTGCATATATTTTGTAATATCGAGGACGTCTTCGAAACTGAACGTTTATACGTATTTTTAATCGCGGTTATTTGTTTTCCATTATTTTTTCTTTGTTTACGTTTTAAAGATCGTTTGCAAAACATGGTGCGCATTTTTTTTTTTTTTATATCATGTAAATCAAATCCTCCGACAACCACGTAGGTACTTTAGGGGATGTGGACTCGACGGGACGTCGCATATCCAGTGGTGCACACACAACCGTTGTGTCCGGTCAAATGTAATGTATACACAAGTCGGCTGGTGACATGTGTGCGCGCGCGCGCTCGTGTGTGTGTGTATATGTGTGTGTGAATGCGATCCGTCACGTAGCCGGGCCATAATAATTGTTGTGGTCGTAGACCGAATGGCGCCAGTAGCAGAGGGCCCTAGAGACCTAGTGACGAGAAAAATGCGCACGTCGCCCGCCGCACATATATATACACATATGCTACACGTACAGCGAACCCGCCACACTGCAGCAGCAAATCAGTGCATAACTATTCGCATTAACAATCCGACACACCGCTACGAGTGCAGTGTATGCAGCAGTATGAATAGACAGTATAGTAACGCACACGCGTTATGGTATATTACTGCGGTCGACCGTACATTCGATGAACTTTGGGCGGTTCAGTGAAAAAATTCGTTGGATAAAAGTACGATTTTTCATTTGAAAACCTTGTTTTCACTGCATGAAAATAATGCAAACGATAATTTGTAATAATAATCCGAAATCGTATTATCGTTCGGCAATAAACAATACACAACATCAATTATAATATGTTAGAACATCATTATGAAGATGTCCGTATTATAGCTATTTATATATTTATTTTAATTCCGAGTAAATCGATGACAAATGTCTTACTGATTAATTAAAAAAAAAAAATTAACAAGCGTTTGAAAATGAAATTTTGATCAATCGATCAAATTCACGAAAAGCCACTACATTTTGTAGTTAAAAGTTCACATAGATTTAAATTTTATATTAATTATAGTGATATTACATATAAATAAAATTCCACGATCGGGTGAAACATTGGGAGAGGTGGTAATATTGCTCTATTTATCTTTGAAACTTAAAACACTAGTTTACAATTTCTTTCAGATTAACGATTCTAATTGAAACTAAGTAGATTTATTAATACTTCAAAAAATATTTGATATGGTAAGAGTACCAAATTTCTTAGTAGATTGGATGTTTACTGCTTTAACTTTTACAAATAAAAAAAATAATATGAACTTAAGATTTGGGAAATTTTTAAATTTTATGTATTTATAAACATAGCATACAATAACAGCATAATTTTCAATAAGATATTTGAAAAATATGAAATATCTTTAAAACGCTGATAAAATTATTTGATAAATGTTTCTAGTCACTACGTATTTATAAAATTTTAATTAATTTACTAATATCGTTCAAGGGAAATTTGTTGAAACATCTGCTTTCATTAAAATTTCATTTTTTTACTATTTTTTGCGACTTTTTAGTATATTTTTGTTTTTTGACTACAAAAAATTCTTATGAAAAATATTGTACACTGCAAAGATTTTGCTGCCATTTTTTTAATAACTTTCAGTCAATTTTTCACAACTTTTAAGAAAACTTTTTTGGAAATTCGTAAAATGATTCTCTTCAAAGTACTAACTAGAACCCGTTTCCTATCTGTTACTTTTTATTTGATGACGAATCGGAGCAATAACCCCCTCCCCTCTCTAGAGAAACACATAACATCGCGAAACCAATATATTTCTCGTTTAATTCAGAATCTGAAATCGGTTCAATAAAAGTATGCCTGCATGACGTCAAATAGATACGTTTATATACATTAATATCGTATACATTGTTATAATTTACAATATTCTATGAATACCAGTATACAATAATTTCATCATCGTTTTCTTTTCGTCAAATGATTTTTCGCACCGTCACTAATGCATGCATTTAGTCAGGTGCCGTCTGCCGATGCCGCACGCTGTTCGCGTCCAATATAGTCCTCGCGGAAGTGTACGCTCTGTGCGACGTGTGCGCTACTGTTACACATTCCAGTCGGACCGTGGACGATCGTACACGTAGAAAACGAATCGAATGTTACGAGTGTTCGCACACGTCCGGTACAGTTTCACGGGCGTAAGGGACCGTAACACGGTAACACAGTTACACGAAGAAACTATAATCATTGATTAAAAATATTATATTAAATACTTGTATTTATAATCAATGATGTAATGCATGCGTCAAGCAAACAACTTCACGAGAAAAATCTCGTCAAGTATATAAAACATTGTATTACTTCACCCGAGTAACTTCCAACATACAACCCGCGTCCCATCCCTCACCACCACTTCTTTGCACTCAATACCAAACAAAATATTAATGGATTCAGTATATTATTGCAATCTTTAACGACACGTATTGAATTATTAAACCAATGTATATGTGAAGTGCTCGATTTAATGTATTTTCAGAAAGCCGAGCGCAAGTTTTATAATTGCTTTTGACGATAATTTATCGAATTTTTCTTTGAAACCAAAACAGCGAAGAACATAAGGATAACCTTCATAATATTATTGTGTGTAAAGTACTCATGAGCGATCGCACGCGCGTAAATAATTAATAATACGCGTGATTGGTACACCGAAATTATCGATACGAACGTATCGTATTCGCGTACCATTGGGCGGAGGGAACTCCGTTTACCGAAAAACGAACAATCTAATTTGCAGTGTACAACAGTGACAACGATCTTACGATCGGCGTAGGTGCAGTGATGTAGTCGTACAACGGTATGAGGAATGAAAACCGTGTATCGTACTTGAAACTCGTAGACGGTCAAATCACGTGTATTGAGTTTGAGAGACTCGATACAAAACCCTATGCTGTACAAGCCCTAATTATCATCATTATCATCGTGATATATTTTCGAACGGTAATACCGTATTTGATTGTCTACGCGACGTTGCACGGTCAGAAACTTTATATACATATCACCTTGGGATCGGGGATATCTGTGAAATATAATAACAGTACGGCAGCGCATACGCACACATACATAAAGGAGCATAATACGCGTATAACTCTATACATTTATATACAGGAGTGGACCGAAAAACACCTGTGTATAATGTTATTATCGTAAACGTAGAGCGTAGATCCGTATCGATATAAATACACGAGTTTTCGAAAATCTCCGGCGCGCATACTTTACGCACAAAGACAAGCCCGACGGAACCTTTTATTTATTTTTAATTTTTTTTTCCTCTCGTTTTTATTGCACCAAGGCGTTTAAACAATACACGGGGCTTACACGTATATACATACGTATTATGTACACGCGGCGGTATACGTTCAGAACGTATCGATAACGTGCAATTGGAAAACGCGCACGGCCGTAGGATAACGATTTGGAATAGTACATTATACGTAATATAACATTACAATGTGTAGAGACAACGATCGGTGCACGCCCGCGAAACGACGATAATTGATAACTCGGCCGGGCCGCGTGTGGGACGTAAAATCGACCGTGAAAATCGGGTTGTATAGTATATTATAATAACATCGCAGCGATATCAGACCGGACGATTTATTCCGTGGTCCGCGTTTTGGGGCACCGGCAGAGACCGACCGGCGACGACAACTGCAACGATAAAATGACTATAATAATAATAATAATAATAATAATAAAAACAACTTGATCGTTGTTATTATTACCACCATCATCATTATTGTTGACGCGCATGTGTGTACGGCCGACGGTCCTGCAGATGTGGTTCACGAGATATTCCGACGCTCAGGTGTACAATTTGTGTTTAAACTTCTACACGCCTAAACAGAGCAGGCACACGGTTCGAGCGCCCATGCGTGTAGGATATCTTACGATGTTCGGTTTGTAGGTGGTGTGATCGGGATGTGCGCGTCGTTTCATCGTCTCGTCGCGTTCGCTGTTGTTTTCCTCCCTCGGTCCCATATCGATCGATGGTTCGCGCTAAATTATATACTCTCCTAACACCTCGGCTCTGTGATCATCGATTACCGTACCGACGCGCGACTGCACCGAACCGATCATTATATATCGATGTATACGTTTTTCGAAATGCTCCAGCGCAATCATAACGCCCGAGTGCGCGCGCGGCGTCACTGGCAGACTGTACATCCGATGCTTATCTCTGCACGGGTTCGTGTCGAAATCGTTTTACATAAATAGTAGTTGTGCCGCGCGGGAAAAACGTCTCGTTCCCTTATAGGTGCTTGCGCAACCGGAATAAACGATACGGACAATATAGGAGTTATTGTCCTGAAAACCGACCGCTGGTGCGACTGCATCGTTCTGCGCGACGATACTTTCCATTACCGCACGAACACGACGGCCCAATATCGCACGTATTTGTATGAGTATAGCGTCTAAATTCCGCACAGAAAATATAACTGTACGATATTGGCACGAACAAAATCCGTGTTTTCCTTGTCGGCGATAATATGTTACGGTGCATTTTATTTTCGCGCACACAACCCCAAACAGTATCATCCGACTATTTCCACTGGATATCAATTTTAAATGCGATGGGTTTAAATAGATCGAAATATAAGTGTGAATTTTTTTCGTTGCGATACCTGGATATAATATCTCACCCATATTAAAGGCTAGTGAAGGCGTCTCGACGGGTTGTCTAAGACACGTAAATACGTCAATATAGGACTACTATGAGGGCCGGCATTAGGGAGAGGGTAACAGGGGCCAAGAGTGCAATATTCCCCCACGTATGAAAGACCTATTAATATGGATTTAATAGAATTTTGTTTTAGAAATTAGTCAGCAAATTTGCATATTTATAATCCACTACCTCCCCCCCATCAATTTTTGCATTAAAATATGTGTCCCAAAAATCTGTAAGTGTACATCGGGAATGAGTGTGTGGTAATGGGCAGGCAAATATTTTGAAATGTGTATTCGTTATTGTCATATATGCTTATTTTTTCACGTTCGTGCGATGACGCATAACACTTATTTTCTAGAAACTACGGTTTACTTACTAACCAGTAATAATAGAAGATCAATACATTTGGCGGTCCGGCTTGAAAAGCTCGACGACCTGGAACCGAATGTACATCACTCGCCCTACCTAAATGGAATTGTTGACTATATAATCACTAATATTTAGTATACAATTTGTATAAATTGTATGTCCATTTTCCGAATTTGAACGATCTTGGGTTTCCCGTAATTAAACAAAAAACGTAATCAACCCACCATCCTATCAGCCCCACCTCAAGAGAAATGTCAGAATTTTCGATTTTTTCGTAGCTGTATTTTTTATAGATCATGTTTAAATTTTTAAATAATCATATATATTTTTATCTAAGTGAGTTTATCTGTTATAACTAAGCGATAAACAATAATTCATTATCATTAATGGTACAACATGTATAAATACTTTTACTGAACGTAATAATTTCTGTTGGATGTTATTAATTATTACCATTATGTAGAGATGAGGTTTCTCTACATTGTGATAATTATATGTGTATGCAAAATATAAGGTATGCTCCATGTATGTTTGTAGGTATGGTAAACACTGTTAGATCTTTAAAAAAGAACAAATTTAAGACTGAAGATGTTAAAACGTTTATTAATGTACAATGTTATACATTATTAAATTGAAAATTCGTAATGTGCGCCTGCGAAACGACACATTCTATAAAAATCGTTTTGAGATGCACTTCCAGTGAACTTCTTTGCGATTGAAAGCCATACGAAAAAATTATACTCGTCTAGATTGGACCGGCTCCAACGGTCCATCGTTTTAATTGAGTTTTATTTTCGACACTCGAATTAGCGCTAATACTTTCTTTCGAACCGGATCGTATATATGTAACCATAAAGCATGTGTATATATATACGCATGTGTGCATGAAGACATTCCGTTTTGTTTGTTTTCTTAAGAATTAATCGCGACGGCTGCCGAGAAGACCTATCATTTCAGAACGAAGGATTACGATTATAGACGTTTATTTTCAGGTCCTTTTCTGTTCCGGATGAATTGAATTTGACGACGGGGAACACTTTACGGCCGTCCAAATATATACACCGTCGCACAGGCGCTCGCGCACATCACACAAAACTGAGGTTTTGTCCTTTTCCGTGTACGATTACCTCCCACGGCATCGGTTCGTGTGCGCACGTATCGCGTTTATAGATATATATGTCCTTCGATAAGGACATTTTTCGACGTCAAGAACGCATGTGTATAATTATTATTTAACGTTGTTTGTACAATCGTTAAGGTTATGTTCCACGGCCGGAAACTCCTATTCTTACGATATTACACGACGTGTTCTCCATGCTCGTCGGGAAGGAAATCCGTGCGCGCACGGTTGAACACACACATACGTGTGTATATAAATATATACACACGTGTCTTTATCTGTTGGTCGGGGCCCGCTGGATGTTTGATAATATCGAGAGGTTAAAAATCAAACAGACGACTCCACCACCGACGTTGTCACGCGTTGCGGTGTGCTGTTGCACCGACCCGCAGACGGTACACGGGTAGGTAACGCGCGTAAGCCGCGCGCAAACATCGTTACGTCCGTAGGCCCGCGATTGGCCCGGCGTTTGTTTAGCGCTCGCATCCGCGTCCGGTTTCGTCCGGGTGCGCGACCGACGGCGCAGCGTGCACTCGTACGGGACGGGCCGTCGAGCGAGCGTCGGCGAACGCGTTGTGCGGGGGGGGGGAGGGGTGGTGATTGGCCGCGGCAAGACGAAAAAACGTAGCCGAGACCGGACGGCGAGCAACGTGTCCGCGTCTTGTCCTTCGAACGCGACGTTGCGGCCCCCGGGGAGCAGGTGCGCGACCGTCCCACACCCCGTCCGGTTTCGTTCACCTGTGCGCGCGCTTCCCGGGCACGGCTTCGGGTGCTTGCGTGTCTCCGCGTACGCGCGTGCTCGCACGAGGTCCGGTCGGTCGCGGTCACGCGAACGCGACGCGTACCGTTTTGGCCGTGCGCGAACTTATCCGGTGCAAGCCGCGCGCCGCCCGCTTAAGGGAAGGTTGTCGAAAAGGGCTCGAGGGGGGTGGGGGAGAGGGTGTCCGGACCGACACGCGTTTCACAGTCGTTGGCTGACGAATACGAAACACTGTATTGTGTCGATTGATTGTGACTGCCTGTACCTACTGCAATGTACAAACGTGTTGTGCTCATCGCATTCCACATACAAATCGCTGAACCGGTATGAAAAAATGAAACTGTTTTCACCGAAACGGTCTCGTCAACGGTAACAGTCTCCCTTAAATCATGACCATAATGTGGTCTGTGTGCAGTGGCGTAATTTCACGTCTTCTTGAGTAGGGCAGTCGGCGTGCTCTTATTAACTTGTCGTCTTGGCGGCTCGCTTCACCAAAGTGCTGGTTAACGTGAGGGTAGGGCGACGTCAAAGCAGTCCAAAAATATAATGATTTGTACTTTATACATGAGTACCCGTATAGTGCACGTCTTGTTTTTCTGATTTACAACGTGTCACTGGCCATATAAATGATGTGTATATGTTTTGATGATGTGCCGGTTATGCCATGGCTAAACTCTAGACCGTGGTAAATGCGAATGTTGCCCTCCCTCCCACGTAACGCCTCTGTCCATGTGGTGTACCTTGGCGTTCGCACGTGTAGAAATAGTGCGATTACTATCCGCACTCGCTCGGCTTTGGTCTAATTACTAAACAACAGTAACGAATGGTTTATTTTTTGTTGATATTTTCGGTTCAACAGTTATAAAAGAAAATAACGTCTGCGAATATCATGCAAATTGTTTAGCACAACGGACGAATTATTGATTTTTATATTTGTTTTTTATACTTTTCCTATTCACCGCGTGTCTATTTTGTTTTCTCTTTCTACACGCGCATCCCCGTCTCGTATAAATAGCTCGCATATCGAAAACACTATTCGTCGAACACCCGATGACAGATGAAAGTAATTTTCTTGTCTCATTATTACCGTTGAAGCGGTGCGCGCCGCTTCGGTTTGCGTGCATTCGGAAAATAAGAAGTCCGGAGGGGAACGAACAAAAAAAGACGGTTTTGATCGACAAGGCAATATCTTGAAATTCGAACCTGTGCGTGTATGTTATTGCTATTACATATACTTATTTCTATTTTTTTTTTTTTTTTACCTTCATTTATTTTTATTTTTTGTTTTTTATTGCCTCGTGCGTATACATGTACACATGATCACCTGTCATCGTGTGTTAGACAAACGTTGAAAATTATTTAACGGACCTTCTTCCTCATTACCGATGTATTTCCTGAAAGAAAATATTTCCTCGGTCATGTTAGTGATATCGTAACGCGCATCGACCTACAATATGATCAATACGCATAATACAATTACGGAATACATGTGCGTGTTCGTAGAAAAAAAAACGGTTATCCGTGTAAGTATATATAGCATCACTGTAGTTTTTATCGATCGATTGCCGTTTACATTATGTATATATTATTGGATGTAAGTATATACATGTACAGGTGTACATTATAATAACAGGTACACCAGCCGTATATAACAATCGTTAGCTTTTACAAGTTGCAGAGTATTGTACAGTAGGTGTACGAGTATTATACGCATCTTGCGAACAATGCCATTTTATCGTTTAGTTTGTATTTTCACACTTATCGTGGAAAAATAACATACTAAATTAACATACCGGTAGTGTAGGGTAATTTTATCCGATGAAGATCTAAAACATTTCTCAAACATCAGCTTATGTATATACATTATGTGTATCGCGCGTGGCTCGCGCAATTTTCCAACAATCAAATGTATAACATGAAATGAACAACGTGAAATAACACCAAATTAAATTCGCGTTTCTTTTGAATGGGATATAAAACATATCAACTCGTAACTACGTTATTTTAATACTAATTAAGGAAATATACAATGCCCGTATGTTAATAATCTTGAAAGTAGGTGGAAATCTAAGAGAATGTTTCAAAGCATTTATATATCTCTAAAGAATTACGTTTTAAATTCGCTGAACAAATTAAAATCACATTAAGTATATTTTATATTTTTATTGTTTATGTACCTATTAATGTTTTTGTGTACTTGAGTATCTAAATTCAATCGATTTTTGAAAATCTATAGAAATTATTTAATAATATAACAGTTGCTTTAGTAGTGTGAATTTTCATTTGTAGGATAAAAATTGTTAGACGTTTGTCGTGCCAACCAAACAACGTTTACATTTTTTTGATTCTGAATAAAGGCAGGAATGCATTTTTATTTATGTATTATACGTGTATGTATATATACTAATAATAAAATCTATGTACACGGACAGTGCATAGATAATGTCATAAAAGTGGTCACACAGTTATATTAGGCAAAACTTACAAGAAAAATAAAATAAAACACAACTGTATAATGGTGTAAATACACTTTATTATATTATTACGTCTACCGCTGTAAATATATATATATATATATATTATACGTATAGCCTTGAATAAATAGCTGAGTGGACAAATAACAACATTATTATTAAAACCGTTTGATAATAACTATAATGATTTTAATGAATTCCTTAAAATATGTCGTCCGCGATATATGCTGTATGTCGGATTTGCGTCATTACCACCAATGGTCTCAAAACTATTTAGAGATGAATCCGCTGAGTGTCTTAGGCACTTGATTATTATTTCACGCGTATACAAAATATTGCGGTGGTAACGACGCTACATATTTTGTGCAATATCAAGTGTATACTCAGCTTGTTAGCGGACACGCGTAAAAAAAAAAAAAACTATCACGAACCGTATACGGATAATATGCACATTGCACACACGTTATGCAGTCAATAAAATTTAATACACTCACCTGTGTTCGCCTGTGCACAAATAATAGTCAATTATTACTATAATATTATTATGTATTTTTTAAGTGTTCTCGACAAGTGCATTAAAAAATATTAAATCGTATCTATTCGGTGCGTAAATCGGTTTAATAAACTACCGGATCAAGTTAATGGTCTAATTATCAACAAAGTCCTATGAGGTCCAATCGTCGGCGGCGTCGGCGGCGGCGGCGATGGTGATTAGAGTCTCGAGGAAACGAGCGCTTCGGACCGTGGCGGCAGCGAATTAGACGCACATTCGAATTTACGGCAATAATAAGTCAGATGACCGTTAAAAAAAAAAAAAATGAATACAAAATGTGTATGTACGCTTACACACACACATACATTTATACACACTGAACCCCATCAACCATCGCTGATAATTACGGATCAGCGATTTCAAAATGGCGGCCGATCTACTGCCGATGATATATTTACACCTAACTACCTAAAAGAACACTCTCACAAGAAAATAATAATAATAATAATAATAATACTCGTGTACGTGTATAATATACAATATAATATGGTCTGTTCCATTAGAGAGAAAAATATAAATATATACTATACCTATCTGTATCTATTTTATATCCATGTACGCAAGTACAAACGATTATTGGAGCGTTCAAATCGGATACGCACATCGCCGCAGTATGTACATAATATAATACGTTAATGCATTGTTACGTACACGTATATTTTATTTATTCACCACGGTATCCTCTTATACAGTTTTTGTCGTTTAACAACTCGCGCAAATTAATTTCGATTCTAATAAACAATAATATCGGTGGGACGATGACGTGAACGCTACAGAACAGGCCGCCAATTAGGTGTGTGTTCGAAATGCATATATTTACGGTTGTTAAGGGTAGTCAATTTGTATCGATTTCTGAGTTTTTCGGGTTAAAATGGTCGGCCAAAAAATAAAAAAAATAACGAATTGTCACTAGGCAAACATATATTTTATGTGCAAGCACGTTACACTTCCTTTATTTTTTCGATTTAAAATATTAGTAAGAAATAATAACGTTTAATTTGAATATTTTTTTTATCGATTAATACTAACAGTTGTCTAATACAGAATATCCATAAAACGAATGTATTTATACAATATACCTACGTAACTGCTTGATTTCAGTGATTAATTTTGTTTTTTGTAGTTATTTATTACTACATATTGCCTTAACTAAATGTTATTAACCTAATTTTTGTAGTCGTACGGCCAAACAAAGGTCTAAATATATACAGAAACTAAAAAGATATATTATTTGCTTTCTAAAAAAAATTTAATAAAATAAGGGATTCGTGATCGACTCGGATTCATGTCGTGATCGACCTGTTGGCAACCCCTGTTAAATACTATTATTATTGTTGCATTTATTTTACATTATAAACGTTAAAATATGAATTATACACGATGAAACTCTCTAATGAATCGTTTATGGTTATATTGTATACTGTTCTACGTTTTCCTTTTTATTATTTTATACTTCTTCGTCATTATAGCGTTCGAGTTAGCATATTACACTAATAAATTATATTATGCCGTTGTTGCAACAAAGTAACTGCAGTTAATGCATTAAACTCAATATACGTTTTGTGTTGAAGTGTTATAAAATTGACAACCTATACGAATACATAATATATACATGTCATAATGACCTTAAATTAATTTTAATGTACCTACTTCTGGACGAGTAATACTTTTCTCCCGCGAAAAAAACATTGAATGCACGACTGGAACACTGATGGTCGCGGATATCGTTTAAATATTTTCTATCCGAAATACAGGCTGTTCACGTGGATACCCGTTATGATAACTGCAACTTTCTGCAGCACTGAGTTGAATAAACGTACTTACAACAACATATCCCTTTCGAGTGCAATATACATTGAACGAATGGTCACACTATAAATATATTGAAAATGCATCGAAAACGATTAGTGGAATAGAGTTTGTGAAATAAATAATAGTTGTTGACGGTGAAGTAAAATTGTATTGAAAAATAAAAAGGAAAATGTATAAATATTAAAAAAAAAATCTTTTATGCTGTTCTTTTAGTTGCACTATGTTTGATTTTTTAATCAGTTTTAACGACACAATCACCGCAGGTGCGTAGTCGAACATAATCACATATTACCGTCTCGTATTTATTTGAAGTATCGTCAAACATATTTTATCGCTTTTTACGGGTCTTTTTATTGGGAATTTTTGTATTTCATTATCATTTATATTTCAAGGGTACGCACCCGGTAGGGTTCGATTGTATTTGATTGATTTATCGATTACCCTCCAAACGAGTCGGCATAACTTGGATAATGTAGTCGGTATAATGTACCGAAACAGGTATTAACGTTTCAGGTAGTATACAGTTGTTAAAAACAAAATAAGACCCTGCAGACTTATGGTTTTCCGGGATATCGCATGTTATCGGTGAAACGTTTAAACGCGATGCTTAAACGCATGCAAACCGTACGCATACGTACGTAGGTATTACACAATGGTATTGTGTTGTGAGTGTATACAGCCGGTGGTGCAGAAGAATGCAAACACGAAATATCACAGGTATTACAGGTATTATTATTATTGTATTTGTTCGGACCGACGGCGGCGTCGGGGTGACGTGTACCTACGCGTAGTGCGCGCATTTGGATAGGCTTTGCCGTCCACCGGTACGCGTTTGCGTAACGTTGACGCGTACGCGCCGAATGGGCAATGTGGAGAGCGATAGAGGAGAAGAAGAAGATGGAAAAAAAAAATATGAAATAAAAAAATAATCGTAAACCGAAAACAACAATAATACTCGAAAAATAATGTACGGCAAACTGTGGTGTGTGTTGTTAATGTTGTCTCGTTGCCGCGGTGCGCACTCGTTGTAGTGTATACAGGAAGTGGTGCGACCGAGCGCGTTTTCAAAACAACAGGTGAACGCGATGTGTAGTGCGCCGGGTACGCGTTTTTAACTATCGCGCGGCGGGTGAGCCGCAACGGATCCGATTGCGTAGCGCCGCGGATTCACGACGGCTATCGGTTTCGCGATCCTTCCGTTTGGTCGCGAAAAACACATCAATCGCTGTCGATACGGAAAATAATCGCTTCGAGAATGAGCCCGGTAGCCCGTACCACGAGTAAAACAACTGATTTCGGTTCTGTTGCCATTTATGTTAATTCGCGTTAGCAGTACCGTCGTCGGCGTACGTCTATAGACGTATACGTTCTCGCGGCGGCGTGTACGGCGGCTTAGATCCGTACGCGGTCGCGATACACCAGACGAACTACGTGCTGGTACACGTTACGGCGAATTTTTTATCCCCCTCCTCCCAATGCAGCTTACCCGACGATCTCGCGTGAACTACAAATCCGATCGAACGGTACGCGATGAATTTTATTAAAACTCGTAAGCGTATAGTAGTACGTAACCACAACGATAGCGTTCGCGTGCAACGTCAGGGACATGCTCGGGAAGGGGGGGATTTAAGCCTCCATGGATACTTGACTATAATATGTTTAGTTTACATATAACTATAGTTATATTTTATTTCCCAATTTTAGAGTTTTTTTTTTTTTTTTTAACAATTGATTTATTTATTAGGTATCATTTTCTCTTTATTCTGTATAATTTGATATAGGTGTGAATAACTATTATAATAGTTATTCACACCTATATATATTAATATAATAATATATTATTCTAAGACCGTGGTAACTACTTACTGACTTCGAACTTACTAAAATATCTCGCAAATTTGACTTTGTTTTATGGTTTTAATTTAATAAATGTTTTATGCTACAAAAATGTTGCATTGTTTACTTATAATTTTAACATTTCAATTCGTAACGCATAATATTGATTATAGTACTGTATTAAAAACCGGTAACCCCCCTCCCCCCATTTGAAAATTCCTGAGCACGTCTCTGTGCAATGTCACCCGTCGTCCGCCGCAGCCGCGAAATCCGAAATCCGAACCCCGCTTGCCCGCTCCCGTACGCGATCGAATCCCGCGATCCTCTTTGCACACGGGCACTTAATTTGCAATACACGTCTGGTCGTTAACACCGGGCAACGGTGTTCCGCCGGCACGACCACAGCAAGTGTATGATGCGAACGTTTATAAACACGGTCGAACTTGTTATGATTGTTTTGCGTCAACACGTCCAATTGATTTCCCGTAACGATTATTGTTTACGGTGCCGATACGGTGACGGACGTTGTTGTCTTACGTGTTTAGTTTATCCGTTTGAGATACGTGCGCGCAAATGTTTACCGTGCACCTTTAGAATCCGCGTGTTTCCGTTTCGATTGCGCCACCGTCCACGTCTTCGGGCCGCGGCGGCTCGCCATGTACTCCGCGGTCGACGTCGATCGTCTCGATCGTTACACGCGATCGATTGATGAACCGCACTCGTGACGGTGCACGCGAGGTCGTAGGCGCGTTACTTTTCGCACCAATCATTTTATGGGCACCGATAACCGGTAACCCGTACGCGTTTAACTTTGTCACGCGTTATTACACGTTCGAAGGTCAAGTACGTGCGATCTGCAAATGTCACCGGCTAAGAACGACAATTACAGCAGCACATTGTAATGTTGTTCGACGTGCATCGCGGTGTACAAGCGTGTGGGGTGCAATGATCATTACGAAGGGACTTCGGTGAATTGTTATACGCATATACACGCAGCTCAGAGGGAGCCGTACGAAAAGACGCGCGCGTGTGGGTGTATAATGTAATCATCCAAATCGTTGTTACCCCGAGAACAGCCGTTGTACACAGAGTATTGTGCCGTGACAACGTTGAACTAATTAAAATCACTTTTCTATACAAATGCGTTTTTTTATGCATACATATATATTATATAGTCATACGATATAGTTATCGTCGTTTTTTTTTTTTTTTTTTGTATAAAACTATATTCCAAAAACCATCAGGTGCGTATTGTACAATATTGCTTTTGAGCGTAAATAGTTTTAACAATAATGGAACTTCATCGCGTATATAATCGAATTACGTCGGTAAACAGCTATTCGAGCAAATTTTTACGGGAAATTAATTCGATGCGATTGCTTGATTTGTATATATAACATTAGAAAACACGAAGTCACAATAACAATAATAATCATAACAAACTCGAACGACGAACTAGAATTGTCGCGCGCATTGTTATATAAACGTAATAATATCTGTGTGTACATATATATATATATTCATTTTATTACATAGACATGTCAATTTCGTTTGAATTGCATTATTGCGGATCTTGGGTATAATTTCGGTTCGTATTTAATCGAAATATATTCGAAAAAAAAAAAAATAATAATAATGATGTTCGAGAATGACGATTGCTATTTCTCACGACTTGTACAATAATAATTTGTACACGGTAATGTACAAAACTGCGGATAATTTCCGAGACCGTGTATTGGCATTTCGGCACTCAATTTAATTGAACCGGTCAACCAAGAGTTCCCGGTAATAACTGTACTTTTTTTTCCCTCTTCATACGTGTTGCACGAACAACATCGAAAATAATATTATTTCATCGGATGAATCACACCACCGCCGAGATACGACTGTTCGTTAACGTTGAGCGATGCCAAGATATCTATCGTAGATACCATCTAACCTGTACAGCAATGTGTATAAGTAGGTACATCAATTTGATTTTCTCTAATTAACTTAAACGAATATGTAGGTGTAGTTACGGTATGTTCGTCATATTATGTACGAATAGACCTTTTAACATAATATTGTTATTCCGGCTATACATTTTGAAATATTATTCAAGCATTGAACTATTATAATAGTGCGTATTACGATGAATACCCTATATACATAATTTGCCTACTGCAATAAATACTAACCTTTATTAATCGCAGCTGTAGTTTTTTCTTTTGCGTGTCTTGCAAAGAAAAACGTGCTATGTACTTATTACCACGTAGAAATCGTTATAGATATTTGAAAACGAAATAATATTTATACGAACAATATTTTTGAAACAAAGGTATTACTTTATGAACAACTCTCGTCTAATGACCAAAGTACATTTATAATTTTATTATTCTATTGATCACGTTTGTTACCGTAATTACCGTATTCGTAATTTATTTGTGTTTTATATAATTTATTCGCAGACCTCACAACAAATGTTATATTGTTTCATGTACCTATTTATCTATAAATATCAATATATTTGATGATTTGCATTGTTGCCTGAAATAAATATTTAGTTGTTATAAAAGTAAGCTATATATTGATGAACTGCATGAAATCTGTTTCTATTAAACTGTAACACTTAAAAATCATTAAAATTTCGTGAGATTCGACATACAGAAAATGTATTAATAATTCACTGAAATTAAATTTGATTTTAAATTACCGTAAAATATGTAGGAACTAATGCAATGCATAATTTATCGATATTTTTAAGTGACACATATAATTCTCATCATACTGGTAAGTATTCGGTGAGGTTTTGTTTAGTAATTGCCCACATTCCACCTTTTGTTATTTATGCTTAACAACTGTAATAATATGTACTTCGAGGTCAATGATGAAATGTGGAATTGAAACTATTTTGCTAAATATAAAAATAAATATAAACATTATTATTCTGCAGATATACATATATCAATGGTATTCTTTTTCAGTACAACTGTCTGTACATCTGCATACAAATATAATTCACCACGGAATTAGTTCCATGAATATTATTATACTTGAAAATAGTAATATTTTATATATTTTATATAATATTTTAATCAATCATAAATACGATTCGTATTTCGTTATAATCATGTTTTTGGATTAGGTATGTAATATTATCGAACTGGTTTTTCTTGAAAAAATATACGACATAACCATTATTGTAATGATAACAATTTGGTTTTTATAAAATACTAAAAATATTAATATTTCTTTACGCATAAGTGTACATATATCTTTATATCTTTATAATCTTAACAGTTTTTTCCATAAATTAAATTTACATACGCACACACACACACGTATGTATATATGTATTTATGTTTGTATGTATGTACTCGTATTAATGTTGAGATACAGTGATGGAAAGAGAGAGAGAGAGAGAGAGAGAGAGAGAGAGAAATAAGAAAGCTGTTGTTTGTATTGTAATTTTTTTTAATTTAGTGTAATTGATAAATAATAGATATAAGTACGGATGCATAATTATAATAAGCTAAGTGATAAATCGTGTATAAATTGTCAATCTGTACAAAAAATGTATATACTCGTATATGCAAGGCAAATTGTAATGTTTTATTATACCTATTATTTGCAGTTAAACAGCCTTCAAGAAGTATAATACCTATGTGCATATTGTATATTATAATATCTATATGTGTTTTAGACGACTATGTCAACTGCAATGTATATAATTTATTAGGCTGATTATAAATTAGCGCACCCAAGTATATGTATATAATTAGTTAGGAACAAAATTAAAATAGATATAACATTTTGTACACAATTCGTTCAATAAACTGCTCTACGGTTTATACATGAATTATGTGAACAGATCTATCATTAAAATGTTAAGTCGTACCGTATTTAAATGTAATTGTATATATATATACGGTATACTAGGTACATTACATAACTAGTTTAATTATACACTAAACCAATAAAGATAATACAACGTGCAGGCTCAAACCGCATACGAATATAGTATTGTTCTGTCGGAAATGTGACGGTTAAAAATAGTTGCGACGATTATTGTGTTATTGTAGTGCATTCGATGACGTAAACCTTGCAATGTCCGTATTGTGATATCTATTATAATATCATAACGACGTAGGCGCTATAGAGTATAAGAATATGATGACTGCGACAAATTGTTCAATCGACGAATTTGCGAACACCGATAAAACGGGACACAAATTTCTCGGTGACCAAAACGGTGGATGAAGGGGGGCAAACCGGAAACCGACTAACGGGTACCCTCGTAGCAGCAATGCGGTGTCCGAGAACGGTTTCGATCCGATCGAGGGGCGGTATCCGTGCGGCTGGGGGGCGTGCACGTTCACGATATTGTATTTATTGGCGATATCGGGGAAAAGGGGGGAAGTGAAAAAAAAAAGGAAAAGGCGAAACCGATCGGCGCTCTCACACGATGTTCGTGTACGCTGCTACCGCCACCGCCACCGCATACATCTCGCACGTATAGGTGTAGAAGAGTTACGCGCCGCCGCCGTGTGGTGTTCGAAGTCGGTCTTTCTCGCCGATTGGCTATATCGCGTGCTGTGCGCGGGTGATTGATAGTGCGCGCGCGAGAAAGAGAGAGAGAGAAAGAGAGAGAGAGAGAGACAGAGAGAGAGTGAAAGACAGAGTGAAAGAGAGAGTGATCGAGAGGATAGTGAATAGGACATACAATACGTAGGTACGTGGGGGGGATCTGGGGGGGGGAAGGAGTGTGGGTGGCGAAAGGGGTGATGAGGGAGGAAAAAAGCTGCGTACGTACACCTCTACCTGCCTAAATAATATACGTGTATGGTGTACAGATGTACAGTGTACGCGTGGGCACTAGTGGAAAAAAGGACGAGTGGTGGGCGGGTGGGAAGGGGGTAGGGGTAGTGGAAGAAGAGAAAAATCGGAAAAGGATACGGAGGAGAGAGAAAGAGAAAAAATGGGAAGAAGAAACGCGGTGGGCGAAGGGGCCGGTAGAGAGGCGGCGGCGTCGGTAAAGGATTGTGCGCGGTGCGTCTACGGTGGCCGCCGCCGCCGGCAGATGGCAGGAGTGCACGGGGACCGCGGAGACATCGTCGGAGCCGCCGCCGCCGTCGGCCGCCGCCGCGCGTCGTTTCGTCGGGCCCACCGGTATCCGCGGAGCGCCGTCCGTTCGCCAGTCGTCACTGATTGTACGCGCGGTGTCGACACGCGTGTGCTGTTCCGTCGCCGTCGTCACCGTCGTCGTCGTGTGTTCGTGTTCGCATATGTGTCGCGCGTCTGCCGATCACATTGTCCGTCGCCGCCGCCGTTTAAACACGCACGCGGATTTGATATCGCCGTCGTAATAATAATAATAATTATTATTATTATTATTATTATTATTTATATGCGACGCGATTCGTTTTACTATTATAATTGTTTTTTTTCATCGAAATTTTAAATAATAATAATTTGTCGCGTCCCGTCCTGAGTGCCGAAGACGTGTTGGAAACAATTTTTCCGACAAAAAAAAAAAATACAAGTGCAGTAAAGTTAATTATTATCCGATTTTATTTTTAGTTTTTAATTTTTAGAAAAACATTTTTAATTGACATTTGTTTTTCATACCTCCCCCGTGCGCTGTAATTTTTTTTTTTCTTAAAAAAAAAAATAATAACGACCCTACTCCAGACATTCCGATTTATTCGTATTGTTTACATACGCTAATCATATTATACTTAACTATTCGCCGTCCGGCCACGTCTTCCATCCGGAGTTCCTGCTGCAGCGGTTAACGCGCGTGATTGCAGAGGTGAGTCTTTCGTAAACTTAAATATGCTAGAACCAATAGTAATTGCATTCATTCGATATCGTTTTTTTTTATAGTGAAATTTTTACCTAAAAAATCTCATTATGTGTCGATCCCGTGATATTTGTACCACACTGTTCGTTAGTTCCGTATTCTATAATTATTATGATTAAAAAAAAAAAAAAATTTCGATAACAAAATGAATATTATTTCGCGTTTATGAAAAACACACCGGTAAAATTTTAATCATGATTAAAAATCATTTTTTCATTCTTATTTTCAAGCATCTAACAACAGATTATAATATAATATTTTTTCCGAGTTGCCAATCCCCTTTTTTCTTATAATAATAACACGTGTGATTATAAAAATATAAATTTTGTTGATAATCTTTTAAATTTATATTTTTTGATTATTCATTAAACTTCTATTTTTATTACTACTTAAAATCGTTGCACGTATACACATAAAAATTACTTCATTCTATAGTTTAATTCTGAAATTTTCTTCAACAATTATTCCTTTTATTTTTTCATTATTATTTAAAATATTTAAATCGGAGGTACATTTCATACTACTGCTTCACTGTGTACTGTTATAGATTTTTTTTAAATGAAACTTAACACAACCCTTACTTAACTTATGTTAACTATTATAAAAAAAAAAATAACAATCAAATTGTTATAACAATATTATTGCGAAAATATAAAACATTTGTAATACATTTATTATTTTTTATTTTGGATGGATAGAATTAACATATAAAAAAATTCAATATTTTAATTTGGTATATACAATTAATATTGTTTATGCAGGTATTTTAATACAATTCCAGAATATCATTTCCTTTATGTTGATTGGCATTATTTGACTGAAGTAAAAAAAAATAAAAAGAATAATAACAATAGTAAAAATAACAATTTTCATTCAATTTATCGCTGGCATAAATCTTTTCACGAATTTCCGTATATTTTTATCTTATAGGGTCTTTCGATAAATACTATATTATATAATATATAAAAATTTAAAAAAAAGAAATATTTATCTCACGACAACTAAGCTATATATAATGCATACAATTTTGAACTTTGTATTAAATTGCAATGTGCTATTAACAAAATAATTTCATGTTTAATATTTAAACGCATTAAATATATTTAAATATAAAAAGAAGCAATAATAAATACATTACAGTGTCCATTGTTTAGCGTTGATTGTTTTGTTCTTACGGTTATAATATTTTGATATTATTATGAATTATTGATTTCCGGAACTTCAATAAAAAACATTTAAATAAAAAAAAATGTCACTACAAAACACTCGATCGTAGAATAATCAAAAACTATTTAAGTTAAAACAACAGGGATAAGCCGCTTAATAACGTTATCGGCATCACCCATATTCTCGACGTGCTGCATGACTGACTTTATTAATACGTTCTGATGATATGAATTTTGGAATTTATTATGAAAAAATTGGTTTATCTTATTCTATTGCCTGCATAATATATAGTATAACGATGAACAACGTTCAATATAATATAATAAAATGTAATCAGAATTGTCTATTAAGGTTAAGCATTTATTCATATTATTAAAGTGTTATATTTATGTAATATTTCATTCCTTTGTACATTTTCATAACTTATATTCGGATTAAATAAGTATCTAAGTTAAATAATTATGACATAAATTGTACGTTAAAATTTGCAATAATAAAAAGCCACCGTGTGCGAGAATATAATATTTAAAGAACGAGCTGAAGACTATATAATTTTGTCACCACTATAAATATTTATTTTCTTACGTATTTTGATATTATTCTGTTTTTTATTATATTTTATTTCTAGACAATTTTCAATGTTCAATTTTTATTTGTTCGTATTAATGATGTTTCATTTTTTCTTAAGTATACTTGCAAAAAAAAATTAAGTTATTTTCGCCAATTTGTTCATCACTATTATAACTATAACATAACTATGTACTATATATATATATATAACTTAGTTATAACTATAATATTTCTGATTTAAAACCTTTATTTTCTTATGTTTCAACTATAAATTAACTGTACAACACTATTTCGCGTTACGTTACACGCATTGATCAGCCCGTATCGCATTTAATTTATGGATTAGAGATTGAATAGTGAATAGTTAATTACGAATACTACACGTACGCACGGGTCGAATAATAAAAAATAATCAATATAAAATGGTTTTGACTAGGCGTTTTGTGTATGCAATCCAAGTGCGTTCGCGTGTAGGAAACTTAATGACATCTTTAGTCATGGAACGTATGTTATTTTAATAAAATCGCACTTGTGTGTTTCAGATGGCATCCAAATTGTTCACGTGTTAAGTGTAGACCTCGTAAAGACCACTCATACGATAATTATTGTGTTCTTCACGGTAATTATGCGTAACACGTGATATGGATGTCCAGGCTATGCAGTCTATGGATTGGCTCTTTAAAAAGGAACGTATCTATCTACTGGCTCAATTTTGGCAACAGGTAAAATAAAACAAAACGTAGAAAAAAAACCACAACTTTCTTTATTTTTTATACGTAAATTACTCTTAACGTTGTTATAATTCGACGATCAGAACGGTTAAAGAGAACAAAAAAAAAGAGCGAAACAAAAAGAAGAAAAACAAAAAAAAAAAAAAAATTGAAAATAAAACTGTTGGCACAGAAAAACGTTGCGGCAGACGTTCCGTCCCAGTTGTATGCGGTTTGCCGGCCACCAGGATAGGGAGGGCAAAGGGGCAGGGCCAAACGGCTCTTAACGTTCCGCGAAACGTTATAAAATCCACTTGCACTCGGCAGTTGTTATGTTCCACGTACTCGCGGTCGACATTTCCGTGGGCCCTGAAAACGTCGATAAATTCTTGTATATGTCCAGTGATGTCATCGCACACATTATAATTTACCTATTATTATTATTATTATTACATTCAGTTGTAAATACCTCCCTCGTTCAACCCCGACGCTTGAAATTCATCACTGATGCACCGTATATAACGTTTAATAAAATTCTACTGCAATTCCAAATGCAGTGTATTCCAACTACATATATACTACTGACGTATGCATATGCAGTTACGGAGTAAATATTATATAATTAATGTTTATAATAAAACATTCCACATTTTCAGCATAAATGCGAATCAATTACGTTTATTATTCGGCACGTCACGCACGTGTAAGATGCCTTAAAAAAAAGCCTTACACGTGCGACACGCGCATGTGTACACCGAAATCTGTTATTTCCGTAAACCGTATGATAATTAATATTCTTTCATGTACCGAAGTTACATGCATATAGTATAAAAATGTGCTGAGTCAGAAACTCAATAGCTACGAAAAAATTAATTTTTTTTGTCCATATATACTTTATTGAGTCGATCGCGGTACAAGTATACATAAGTGTATTTTTCTACCTTTACGATCAAACCTTGTCGATATGATTTACGATTCCGATCTTTATCGCATTCCTGATACATCGTTTACATTGGAAATATTTCTAAAACAGCCATTTCAAAATTAAATTCATCTTGTGTGCGCTATTGTTATATATTATATGTATTTAGAAGGTACGGGCATATGTTGGTAGCCATATTATAATATTATATGATAAACGTGTGTTTAAATGTCATCAGCTGTGTGTGTGACTTATAAATTTAACATATTCATAACATGTCTATAATAACAGTCGTCGGTCCTCGTATTATAACTTGTAGAAGGACCCGTTAACCGCACATCTTTAAAATTATGACGATCGTCGCTGCGAGTAGGGGAGGGCATCGGGTGTCGATTAACGGTTGTGGTCCGAAATAGAATTTTACTTAAACGCCGCCGCCTGGTTAAGAGCATCGGAGGGAAGTGCGTGGTGGAGAAGTGTTGGAGTGAAGATAGAGATTGAGAGAGAAAGAGAGAGAGAGAGAGAGAGAGGGATAGAAAAATATATGGACCGCAATATATATTATTAACGGGTTGACGTCTCAAAAAATATATTCGTTAAAAGTATCGTTTTCCGCGTGGCGTGTCGCCTATATCTTGCTTGGTAAAAGTCTTATTTATAACGTATTTTTTTTTTCGATTTTATAATTCTTTCAGTGGCGCTTTATCATATATAAAAATAATAATAATAATAGTTATACATTTGTACGTGTGTGTGTATATATATATATATATATATATATATATGAGATATAAATACACACCTCTATCCGTTCACGGTCTTTGCCCAGTGACAGAAGTGAATTTTATTTCTCTCCTCCTGCCTTTGCGTGCGCGCACGCGTGTGTATTTAATGTTTGTATACGTATGTTCGAACGTATAAATTATTAGTTTACAGAATTATTTGGCAACGTCTTGCAATTGACAGCGCGTTTTAATTTTAGAATTTTAGCTCATTAAATAAATACGCTCCCGTATATACATGTATAATAAATATTTGTGTGTGTGTGTTTATAGTGATACTCCCCGTGCGATGTGAAAATTTTCAATTAAAATCACAGAACCACAATCATACCTAATATAACATTTTTTTTTTTTTTTTTATTGTGTCATAATTATGTTGTACTCGTGAAAATACCGACGTAAACAGTATAGGGGGAAAGGGGGAAACGAGAGAAAATAAATTCTTGCAGCGTTATCTATTCGGCCGCGTAGTTCCGTGGATGTTGCACAAAGGTCGAGCGATAGATGGTAGCACCGGCGACGGTCGGTGCACGTGCGTCCCACCGCCGTCAGACTGTATATTATCATTATTATTATTATTACGAAGCCGGCGGCACCGGCGGAGGGTTGATGGTTTCGAGGATATAATTATTACATCGTCGTCGTAGTCGTTTTTAACGAAAACAAATGTCGCGTGTAGTGATACGTTCGTTGTGCGCACTGTACACGTCAATTATATTGAAGTCTAGCTGCTGTGCGTGCGCGCTCTTTCTCGTCTATAATACACGTAGCAGCAGTCCATCCATCTATGTTTAGAAAAACGGTCGTCGTCTCCTACGCTCGTTAGTCACGACGACCGGCGGTAACGTGTCAGAAACATTCGATTTTTCTTTAATGACGCTTGTTCTCCCGGTCGGTCGGTGCACCGTATCACCGTCAGTAGTAGTACATTTGCACACGCGTGTTGTACACATTGTGTAAGCGCGACAAGGCGTTTGTGTGCGTGCTCCGCCAGTGAGTGACATCCGAAGAGATGAAGTAAAAAGCGACGGGGGGGAAAAAAAAAACTAATAATAATAATAATAATAATGTCGAAAATTTACGATTTTCTTGGCACCGCCACCGCCCGCCGCCGACAACCAACACACACTCGCCGGTTGTGGTAGGGGGTGAGAAGAAGGGTGCTCGCGTATTGGTGACACGCGCGTACGTTAGCGTGTGAGTTGGTTCGAGCGTATATCTGTACGCGCGTATGCGTAGACTAGTTTTTACTCTCTTCTCTTGGCTTTTAATTTTTTTCTTTCTCAATAGATCGGAAATACTCATGCGAGTGCGTGCGCTCCCGAGCATGTTGCACACCACGCAGACTTAAAGCACACACACACACACATATATAATATATAATATTAATAAACTCCCACCGTTATAATACGGGCAACTACGTGTATATGACGACCACGATGACAGCCGTACTGAAATAGCACCGGAGTCCTCCGCCCCGCCGATCACGACTGCCGCATCTCTGTCGCCATCCACCCCCTCGTCGATCCGTCGCGTAACTCCTCTTCCCGCGGCAGCCTATTCCCTCCGCGAGCACGACACGACGACGACGCCTATGACTATACGTACGTGTATATAGTTTACGGCGCGCGGTGGTAGAGGTGTCGTCAAACTAATGGCGTACACAGATTAAACACGTTTTAATGCGGTTTTTAATAATCGGTTTGTTTAGAGTGACACATCCGATCTATGCGCGACGGCGGCAGATCCCTTTTGAAAACGATCCAAGACAGCTATTTCGGTATATACGCGCCGTCGCGTACAATATTATATCGTCGTCTGACCACCATCATCACGATCATCGGTGTTTTCATTATTATTATTATTATTAATATTATTTCATTTACATCACGTAACGCGATGTGTGTGTGTGTGTCTATATGACGTTACAATATTGCGCGTTGTTTAATAATATAGGCAATGATGTTTCGGGCGAAGAAAAATATTAGATGCATTTGTTTTTTTTCCGCGTGTTTTTGTCGTCCATTATTATATTATTTATTTATATTTTTTCGTCCGAAGGTGGTTTAGTGAACCCGCCGCCGCGCCATGCAAACCGGTTTGGCCGTCATTGATAAATCGGGTTATGTACCTGACAATTGATTAATTTCGGATAAGCCACATCGCGGCCGCCATTGGTATTTTGCAATCACGCGGAGTCGCGTTCGGTGATCTCTACTCCTCGCACCCGGCCATCTACAATCCCCGCGCAACAACGCTTCCCTTAACGGTCGATCGTGATAATAGATATAATAGCTAAGCCTGCCTATCTGTAACAATAGAACACTGGAGCGAAAAATGAAAAACGGTCGTACCTCCTATTATACTATTCTATAACGTACCTAAACATACTTATTATGCGCATAGAAGTTGCCCGCGCGTATTCACTCTGAATAACTACGTACTCGCGAACACGTTTTTCGGAAATGCCGAAATAATATTTTGTGATTTTTTTTACCTGTTCTCGTATTTTTACGCAATATTATTCTCATTCGACGAAAACAACTTCAATCGATATATTATGTGGCGTGCATGCATATATACGTGATTAAAGGTATCGGGCGATACACATATATCACACTCACGCTATATATATATATGTATGTGTGTGTGTGTGTGTGTGTGTGTGTGTGTGTGTGTGTGTGTGTGTGTGTAATCTTTATCCATCCTCGTTGATTCTTATTTCTTTTTTTTTACACGTTAATAATTGGATTACTCGGTAGAGGATATCTTATAATAAAATCTTTTTCCCCCAAGACTTTCTTCTCCGGGGCCAATCTCGGGCCCTGTCATTTGGATAACAAACGACGTACGAAGAAATTTGCCTCTTCTCTTCCCATTTTTATTTTTATTTTATTTTTTTTCCTTACCACCGTGGCGGCGCTACTCGCCGAGTCTAATTATACGGCTGGCAGAGCACCGGGAAAAGTGAAGCTTTTTTTTTTTATACTTGTCTTGTTTTTCCCTTCGAACACACATCGTTTTCCCATAACTAATTATACAGTATACGAGCTGTTCGACATGATTTTCGGTGCTGTTTTTATAAATCACTTATGTCTATATAGTCATTTCTCTATTATATGACAACTGCCAATCATCATGCGAAATGCATGGCGATGCTTGGTAATTTTAATTTACAACAAAACACTTTCTAGTGCTTGTTTGTTTCAACATATTTGAAAAGACTCATATATTTTACGCCTTCTCTGCGCACAGCATGTTCGGGTACACGTTATAATGAATAACATAATAAATGATAACACTGTTGGATTACACACATCTGATCACATTATCGCGATATTTGTAACGTGTCAAAATATTCGTTATTATCATACAATTAAATTACAGGTATCTAAGCAAAATCCATATTTTTCTGTTAAGTGATAACATTTTTTATTTCGATCTCATATTTCAAACAAATAACAAATTTTAAATTTCTTCGATATGAAAGTATATATTTTCCCATATGTATTATTGTAAGTAAAATTCATGCGATAATGACAACGTAATAATATCGATAATGTACAAACTATGCGTATTTTAATTTATATCTATATACAAACATATTATGCAATCGATGTATTGATATTAATTAAATAAATCGCGACGAATTGTGCTTACTGCTAGGAAATGTTTATCGAATTGGAATTCCTTTCATACTTTATTGTTTTGCAGTCTGGGACTCGTGAATATACGTGCATATATAAATACAACGCATAAAAAAGAGAAACGGCGTACACTCAAACAGTCCAGAAAACGATTGTGACAATAATATTGAATATTATACGTGTGTTTATAGTGGCTTGATTTAATACGAATTCAGCGTAAAATGCAGAAATCAAATTTTTTTTTTTTGTTGAACGATTTTATTAGCATGTTCTAAATATGAAATCCGATATTCTCATGTCAACGTGTCGGATTGTGCGTAAACAAACACACAATATAAATGTTGGGTTTTATTTTTTATGTACGGTAAAAAAAAAAGCAAAAAAAGAACGACCCCTTTTCGGTTGTATGCACTTCCGCCCCCGTCTTGTTGTTCTTGTGATTTGCATACGTGCCTGTGTCAAACATTTTGCTCTCCCTGCTTCGCCGCGCGTAATGTGTTCTTTCGCAATTATTATTATTTTTCCTCCCCTTCATCTCGTGTACCGAGTGCGTATATGTATATAAGCTCATAATGAGTCATTCTCGTTGTCCATTTTGTCTTCGAACCGCCGATAACGATCAGATCGATACCAGCAGCAGTTACGCGTACGTACTCGTATATATAACCATCGAACACTACACCGCCACGGCACGTGTACATCAAGAATATAAAAAAAAAAAATTAAAATTTGCATTTAAAAAAAACTCCGTGGACACTTGGAACATAATATTGTTTCAGCGATCATTAAAACGTAAATGAGACGTTTTTTCTAAAAAATACATAATATTCGCGTCTATACATAATAATATTTACGGTAATATAAGTACAATGTCTCGTCCGGTACGCATATCTATATGTAAAATATTAAATTTTTTAATTAAATCCATCGATTACATCACAACTATATTTTCGTACCTATATTATAGATTTGCACGGTCTCCGTTTTTGGAATATTCAGTAACCTGTGACAATTGTATTTAATATATATATGATACGTTATAAAATAACATAAACACACACGTATAGCATCGGTATGCAAAAAAGAAAGAAAGAACGCCGTGCGTAGTGTTTCGAATTGAAATCAAAAGTTATGTAATTTCATCGCCGACACTATAAACGTGTGATCTTGTACGAGTTGTTGTTATATATGTTATTGAGATATGTCATTAGACACGTTCTTGTATTATTTTTATTATTAAATTTTGTGTTTTTTTTTTGCCTGTCTACTTTTAAGACAAAGCCGACAGATTATATATATACGGATACGAAGGGAGTAGGCGTAAAAAAATGATAGAAAATCTGCAACTCTCATGAGAATCAATATTATATATTATGGTATTCTTACTTACAAAGGCGGCGTTCTTTTATCTTTATCGACATACGCAGAAAAATAAGATAAGATTGAACGTGTACATGAAAGTGCCTTATACCGCCTTAATTACCAGGAAACCACGAGGAATAAAACACACACACACACACACACACACACACACACGCACACATACACACACACACACACTCATACACTCATACACAAATGATAGAAAGTTTTTTATTCCTGGATTATTAAATCAAATAACAATAATTAAATATTTCATCAACACCTTTTTTACACAATAAACCCGCATGGTATTTAATTAATCGGAAAAAGGTCAACGGTTCTACACATATGTAAATATCCATATTATTATTATATACGCAATTTATAAAATAACATATATGACTTATACTACATTATGTGTTGTAGTGTCGACTCTAATCAACAATAGGACATCGCGGTAATCCAGGAGAGGAATAGGTTAGGCTAGTTGACGTTGAATATGAGCGCATACAGCGAGCAGAGGATAGCTGTATACACATATAGGTACACATAAATAATATAAATGAGTATAATGGAACGAAAAAAAATAAAAAGTACCAGCGAAGAAAATAATAACACAAAGCGATTTATGTTTATAAGGATGAAGTCTCAATTCGTCAGTGTCAGGACCGTTTTTTCCTTTCTTTTTGAAAGCAGTCTCCTCCCACGAACGGGTTTTTCTTCTGTTTGATCCGATTTATCACCTATATACACGCACACGACCGTATTATTGTTGTCATTTGTTCAAAACGATATGGCCCATTCAGTGTGCGCGTATGTGTGTGAGTGTGTGTGTGTGTGTGTGCGTGCGTGTTTGTGCTTGTCAGTATATAATATGTAAATGGAGAGTAAAAACAACGAGAGCCCGTGGGTATTTTTTTCCTATAGTACGATCGCGACAATACGATTGGAGGAGAGGGGGCCCACGCGTTGAAAACAAAAGGGTCTGGACTTGCCCTGCGGAAGTCAAACGCGCGCCGTCGTTGACACTCGATGGATGTAAAATAATAATTATAAAATAAAAATATTGTATATATTAAATACATTTAGTATATACACTATGCGCAGTTGGTGCGGTGTGTATTTTAATAATTCAAACGGCTTTAATTTTTCGGGTTGAATTCGATAATATTGTATAAATTATAGTAGAAAATGTACATAATACATTATATGGTGTTGCCGTGTTCGCAGGTGTTTTATTGTATTTAATTAATTAATACTTATAGATATTTATCAACCATATGGGTTTTATGTGTTAATATGAGGGGAAAAGAAGCTAATGAGCTCATGCAACAAAATTCAATATGCGTCAGAGAACAAATATATACGTATATTTATTTATAGATGCGTGTATGAACAGTTACATTAAAATTCGGCAACGGGGTAATATATGTTTATTTTTTAATAACATGAAGATCAGTTGTTATATACATAGGTATATGTTTCATGTACAAACCGACGTGCGTTTGTTTTCATATATACGTATACATATATATATATATATTATTCAAACACTGACAAAACGAAAATACCGGTTTTTTTTAACGTTAATGAATATTAAGTATAAATATGGAAATGAAAAATAGTGGGTTGACTTTTTTTTTTACAGATATTTTTTGAAGGGTGTTTGTCTTGTTTGGCAAAAAAAAAACAGAAATCACCCTTTATGCAGTGTGTGT